>JADGIP010000276.1:0-24310 GCA_016618355.2 Astraeus odoratus | reverse complement strand
GAAGAAGGAATGGTCGCAGGCTACCTCACGGATTTCCCATCTTCACCTACGTCAGACGATGAATAAGCCTGATTATGCACTCATTTCGCTAAGTCCCTACATGCGTTGGCACATATATATTTTATGCAATGAACCATCTCACCTGTAAGTCGTTTACGTTTCACTCATTACCAGCACAAGTATACCCCTACACTCACTTCATGCATTTCGCTGCGGAGCTGGTACCCTTGTATCCGTAGTCGTGTAGTTGCCTTGTACGTACGAGAAAATGCACTCATGGGTAACAGTAATCCATGACCCCAAGCCCTTGAATGATCGTAGATGGGTTGCTTTGGATTCGCAATCGGAATTCATATCGGACGGCGGATGGCCGCACGACTCCACGAAGCGACTGCGCCGAGAGGAACGCTACATAGACATCATAACAATTAAGAAGGCCGTACGCCTCCGTCAGGAGTGTGAAGAGGGCCTAGGTACTGTTCGGGGGGCGTGGTTGAAACGCCGAAGGAGCGTGTAAGACGAGCGCTTGTGCAATGTGAAGAGACCATGCAACAGGACTCGAGACGAGAAAAAATTTTAGTATGATGGTCTGTATGGAGTCCGCTCACTAGATGGTTATGTTGGCTCTATGGTTGTCTCACAGGGCCGCGATGGAATACACTCCGGCAAACGCAAGGAAGCCGAATCCCTGAATGTGGGGAAGGGTGTGCTCGTCTAAAAGATAGTGACGGTAAGGTTCTGCGAGAGGGTGAGCTCCTCTGGCTGTCCGAGAGACACGTAATCGAAAGCACCTCGTCCACACGAGTAGTGGGAGAGCGTGGATCATAAGCGTCGGGATGATGGATACTAACAGCAACCTCTCGCAAACGCCTGAAGGACACCTCAAGGTCCAGAACTAGCGTTCCGGTTCCGTGATGGTCTGAAGGGCTTGGCGTAGATGAAACGTACGCATTGCAGTAGCTTCAATGGGTTAGTCGGGTAGATGCAAGTGGGTCGATCTACTCACGGACGTGACGCTTGGCAGTGGCCTGACGGAACTGACACGAGGAAGTAATTATGCATCGACGTATGCACCCGTCGAAGACTCGGGCACTGGCAGGGCAGGCGTGTACCGTGATGATCATCATTGCAGCCAGTGTGAAACAGCCACAAAGCCCAGGTGCCGTCCACCCTCATCGGATTCCAGCATTTCACACCGTTTTGCGACATTCAACGCTCGACAATTTGCTTCCATACGGATATTTTTGCACTCGGATCCTTCGTCTGCTCACTTGCAGCGAGAACGACGTCAACACGCCTCCTTGCCGACCCTGGGATCAGATGGCTAACCCAATTACCCCGCCGCCTGTAAAACAGCGTCCCTGATCTCTATCCTGGTTGAACCCACCAGTTATCATCTCCGCCAGGTGGACTTCTATACACACATAATACGCCACGGCCGGATCTTGGTCTCAAACTCAAGAAAAAAACCTTACATATCCTCGATTCGCATCTATATCACTTAGCTCCTCCGTATTCCCATCCCTCGATAGTATCGACACTCTTAATCCTCAGCATGGTCAAATGAAGTGTGTGTGCCATGCCGCACCACTTGCTGCCTGGGGTATGTTATCACCTGTAGGAAGTACAGGATCCGTTAGAACTGCCCCCTTAGTTCTTTACTGCACACCATCCACGGTGTGATACCCCACGCCCCAGTGAGAGGAAGATAGACATTACCCTTCCCCATGGCGTCGGATGAGCAGCGCATTCCGGGTCCGCAGAACGAAGGAGTCTCCACTTTACGAAGCATTGCGTGCTGTTTCCCATTGTCGGGGATGTTAATTCATTGTGATAGGTCGATTCTCTCTCCACTGATGTAAGTGGTCAGGGCACCTGTCCCTTGTGGTTATGAGACATTGAAATGATTCTTGGGGCTCATCGACATTGAATCCAGCCTAAAACCGCATCGTTGTTCTATGCTTCTATGAGTGGGGCAACGTCCCAGGGGAATTTATTAGTGCTACCATGAGGTGGCCCGCCAACACTAGTACGTATACATCCGAGGATTCACAAAGTTCTTCTTGGCTGTGGACAGATCATGGAGACGGCATGGTGAGAATTGACTTTGTGCCCTCGGATCTGAGGACCTTGCTTACCCTTGATGAAAAACCTATCACAGGTCATGTTTGCACTGATTTCCCTGCTTCTGTTTCAAACCGCGGGTTTCTTTACCATTTTCGGATCAACCTCTCTCTATCACATGTAGCCCTGGCGCCCCCCACAACATAACTTGATGGGAGAGCTAATATTGTGGCCACCACCGGTGGTTTGTGGTCGAATGCACATTGAATTGGACAGACTCCGCTCGTTATCCTGTGACTAAACGTACGTTCCTTGAGGCTCATTCATATGAGGTGAAATTGTCGTGGGTCTTCTTACGCATTATGAGGTCTCTCGTTCTCAAATGGTTGGAAAGTAGACAAGAAGTGGCGATTGTGAGAACCGACCCACATCCGCGTCGTGCTCCAGGGAAGATCTTCCGCGTTTGGCGGCTACCTTCTGGTTGGTTATCATTCCAGGAACCCCGTTTATACCGCTCTCGAACTCTACTGCGACTGATCCCACACATGATGATTAACTTGGCGCAGTCTGCGATGTGGCAAGTTGTACACTAATGTACACACCTGCACACGGCAGCAGTAGGTCATGCGCTGCTTCGATCCTTCTTAGCAGCATATACTTCTTGATGAATCTGAAAGTAGGAGTAAAGTGGATACGGAAAAACATACTTGCCAAGGAGGTTGCGGTGTGGAGAGAACATCACGACCGCATTTATGTAAAAACTGCAATGATACATTGTTCGATCTGCTTCTAACCCCACTATCAATCTCTGCATGCTGTAAAGGGTGTTCCCAGTGCAGCGTAATTGGTATAATGTTATGTGCGGAATTACGTACATATTTATTGAAGAATCGATGGTAGCTTGATTACCAGAGATTGGATGATCACAGCCGTTTAAGATGCTTGATGACCACGTACTGGCAAGCACAAAAAATATTTATATTCGTGCCATTCGAATTGCAAGGTCTGAATCACGATGCCCAGTAAACAGCTGATCCTCGCAGAACGACCCATCCATGGTACATATTTAGTATTTGGTCGACGGCTGCAAATAGCGAATACAATAGTCAAGGGGGAACCACTGTCTTCTCATTTCTCGTCGATTTGTTTCAAGGGAGAATAGTAACTACAACCCAGAAATATCTCGTCGGGGGTGTCCCCCACACGATATCGAGTCGGTCATACAAGACGACGCATCGGTATAAGGAGAAATACAACTATTCAGCAAGTCATCTAAGTATCAACTGTAAGTTACACGCCGTATCGGAGTTCATAACGTCCAACTTCGTCCACCATCACCATATGTACGTTCGTTATCCATAGACTCCCCCAAACCACCTATGCCGGTCTACGTCGGTAACTCTGCACGGGAGGGCACGAGACCGGGTGCAGCAAACAACACGACGGCAACCAATTCGGGTAAAGCGGCAAACGGGTACCAGTATCTTTCGTCGTTCTGCTTTGTAGAATTGTCGAGCGTGGCGGCGAAAAATGCTTGACGCGCAAGGAGAAGCAGCGCGATGAGACAGAGGACATGAATGCCATATCTCGCACCAAATGCACCCTCAGACAATTTGTACGTGCCATCTGCATGAGACCCAACGTTAACGATGGCCGATGTTTGATATGATGAGCTTGCTTACATGAAGCCTCGGCCCGCACCAGAAGGACAGTCTGGAAGGCGACGAGGATACAAAGTATGAGGAACATGTATACAGCCACTTTGCGCAGGGTGTTTCCAAGGTCCACGGTGCTCTGAGTAGTGCCAACCGAAGCCTCCACCACACCAGTGATACCGACCGCAACTGCTGCAGATAGCAAGAGGCGGAAAATCGGGCGTCTCCGGGTCAAGCGAGAGATCGGATCATTTGAGAGGGGGGCGTCGGACAGTAGAGCACTACATAGTACACAATTAGTTCACCTCTTCGGTCGAATGAGAGAGTACCCACCGATCCATGACAAGTGTATATGCCGAATACAAAAGACCGAAGAAGCCAACGTTGTACAAAATTTCATATGTGATAAACAGCTGAAGGTTTTGACCATCTGCTGCGATAGAGGCGAGGAGAGCCCGCAATATGAAGGCGGAAATCCGAACTGATAACCCCCATCTGTCAGTGCATATTTACAAGAAGAGACAGGCAATCGACTGACCTGCACAGAAAAACGCGATGACGATAAATACGTAGTTCGGACGCATGAAAGCTTGCCTGACAAACAGCAAGAGTAAAGGAGTGTACAGAACAGCAAAAATCACGGCGCCAGCGACGGATTCGATGCCAAATGCCTTTGCATAGTTGAAACCAGATGGTGCAGTGGACATGGCACTTGCTGGATAGTTGCAAGGAACGAGCGATGGTATGAAGTAAAGTATGCAGGTCAACTGCGATGGTAGAAAATGGAACAATAGCGATGATGGCGCGCCTTTAAGTGTGAGCGGCTAAGACCATGCTATACACTGCGCCGCCTTACCTTGTGAGGTGCATCGCCTTTTGTCCCTGACAGGGGTGACATGACGACAGCTGTGTCAATGGTGGTGAGAACAGCGAAACAGACAACATGGACAAGACCATCCGAGTATATCCGGCTGCTCGATGATCAAGGCCATTCCGACATATCACGCTGAATGCAACGATCAATTTCGTGCTGATCGTCGCAACCAGTGAAGCACAACGAGCAAGTAGCGCGAGAATTCGAGAGGCAACTGGCAATATCTCGGTTCCACCCCATGTCTAATTACAGAAATGCTAACACTGGACCCTGCCACATATATACAGTACACCCTTCAACGCTTTGATGTCGCTGCCCAACGTTTCGGTCTGCCTGCCATCGATGACACAGAAAAGAAATTGGAAGGGGTTACCCTGTAATCATGCAGTAGCACCCGACACCTGTACATGTCCTCTTCGGTTTACTCTTTTGCTGGAAGTATTGGGTGTCACCACTCTGAATGGTCATGATCAGATGTGCATGCATAATCCCGGGCTCTCAGAAGCAGAGATGATATGCGTCACTGTCATATCGATAACATGTACCTCTGTGCCACCTATGTCCTTCGTTTCCGGATCATTGTTCATGATCATTGCCATGACCCGCAGTACTAGGCGGGTATCCATGTTGATGCACGGGCCTGCTCGAGGCCAAAGTAGGAAGCACTTGATCACAGGGATGCTGCGCTGTTGACGAGCGGGCGGTTATGTCCTCAGGTCTGTCCCAAAGACCGGTGACATTACAAACGGATCCCATGAGCCTAGTCAAAAATTGTGCCGACCGAAGGTGCAAGAATGTCGTCAGATGTCTGGGGGTGAGCGGCTTGCTGCGAAAGTATCTGCAGCATGTAACCGTCCCAGAAGCTTGACTGGGGCAACACCGCCAGAGGTAAGAGGGCAGATGCAAAATCATTGAACTGGTTCGGGAACCCGGGTTGGCGCCTGCAATCGCAGCCTAGTGTCAATGGTCTCAGATGAGGTGTTAACAGGACAGCCGAGGAAAATCACAGAGCGCTTCTATACGACCGGATATTACCTTCAAGTTAGCCAGATGCGACGGCTTTATAAGGGGCATCTATCCACGGCATGCTGGCTCTAATATCCACTCACCAGACATTATAGCATACGGAATGCACCAGTCCTGAACTCGTGGTGGAAATTTGTCATGGAACAAGACGGGCTTAGACTGTAGAAGGCACAATATGCATGTCTATGGATACTTTACGGCGCACGGTAACCAGTCGCCAGCTCACCAACCCACTTCCAGCACGGACAAAACCTCAGTGAACGTGACGCGGTGGAGCACAGCATCCACTGACCCCATGTTATGGGTGGAAGGGCCTGGACTCCAAATCCAGTCTTGTGGTAACAGGTAACCACCTGTACTCGGGACAGAAACCTGTAGCATGCAGCGCGTTTCCGGTGCTTGCGCCTTTACAACTACCCGATGAATACAACGCCTACGCAAGGCTGCTATTTGCCGCACAAACAGTACACCAAATAGGCGCACAAGAGTCAGTATGCGGGTTCTGGTGATCGATCATCGCTACATACTCCTTGGTTCCCGACAGGCAAAGGCTATTATGGATTTCCGATGGTCAATGATACAACATAATTAACCATTTCTTGTCTTGGATGTCAGTGCTAGAACCCTCTTCAATAGCGGTGTCTATTGGAATAAATTCCGCGAATGGGCGAGTGGTACATACATACCAAAACCGTTTACCAATTAATTATGGTTGCCAGGTTGTCTGCGAGATGAATGCTACGGCACTCCACAAAAGTAAGTAAAAGAAGCCTGACTGTGTCAGCGAAGGAAACCAGGGTGACCCTTCCATCATGTCGTCTGAAACAGGTATTTAAAACTCGGACGGCGCCATCGGCGAATGGCCCACCCATCTGGGCGCCGACGCCTTGATCATCGAACTTGAGCGGCGAAAATGGAGAGATGGAAATAGAGAATGATAGATGGACTGTACAGAAGCTTGGAACACGGCCCTATACTACACGTCTCGTTGGACGGTGATTGAAAGAGATAAAGGAGGTGGAAGCCGTGCCCGTGCCCGTGTCCGTGACCATGCGGCGCGGCGATTAACCATGTGGATGGCCTGTGATCGACTCCGACGACGATTGTAGACTGGAAAAACAGAGCATATTTATGTTCCTGCTTGTCCTTTTGACTACCTATCATTGGTGTCGGATCCACTGGCAGATGCCAAATAAAGGAATACGGGTAGGACAAAGATCAAACAATAGAACGGACTCTGTATAAAGCCGGTGTCGAGGTAACCGCATTGTTCGGGCACCTCTTTTCTTCATCTCGCTTCCACGACTCGTCTGGAACGCTACAAAAACCGTCTCTACCAGCCTCGCATTTCCTTCGTTTTCGCCTTCACGGTCTTTCCTTATCCTTAGTTCCTTCTGAGGCTTGGTCCTTAGCTAGTCTTTCTCTTTTGTGCGAAGCTTCAAGAGTCGGGTTCAACTTTCGAGTCTTCGGCGTTTTACATCATGAAATTCTCTACAGCGTTATCGCTCTTGTCAGTGCTCCCGCTGGCACTGACAGCCCCCACATGTTCGCTTAAGCAGACCACCACTTCCCCTATTCCCACCGCCACTACTTCCACCGCATCTACTCCAACCCCGTCGTCGAGTACTTCGCCTCCGTCAGGTGGTGGGGGTGGGAACACCACCTCCACCGTTGCAATGGGTTGGTTTGCAGACTGGCACGAGAACTTTACCGTCAGCAACATCAACTGGTCTGGTTACAGCCATATGGCCTTCTTCACGTTAGCCTTTCCCTGTGTTGCCCTTTGTCCAGATCCTCACCGCTGCCTTTATTTAGTGCCCAACCGGATGACAACCTGAATGTTGAGTTGGTAGGCACCGGAGTCGACACCATGCTTGACGAATTTGTCTCCGCTGCTCACACCAACGTTGGTTCTATTTCCTTTCATGCCTCATTTGTTCTTAAATTCCCTTGCAGAATGTCAAGGCACTTTTGACCATCGGTGGTTGGACTGGCTCCATGTACTGGTCTCCTTCTGTTGCTACTGCCGAGAACCGCTCCACCTTTGCTACGAATGTTGCCAGTTTTGCCCAAGCACACGGCCTCGACGGCATTGACTTTGAGTGCGTCCTCTTGTCTACTTCCGTCTCTTCAGTTGCTCACCGTTCGTGAACAGCTGGGAATACCCGGGTAAACAGGGAATGGGTTGCAACATCGTCAACTCTAATGATACTGCCAACTTCTTGGAGTTCATCACGGAGTTGCGCCAACAAGCTCCCAATCTCACCCTGACTGCTGCGGTCAGCGTCTTACCCTTCGTCGATTCCTCCGGAACCCCGGTTACGGATGCCTCTGGCTTTGCGCAGCAATTGGATTGGATTGAGATCATGAACTACGATGTCTTCGGCTCTTTTAGCTCCGTCACTGGCCCTAACGCTCCCCTTAACGACTCCTGCTCTCCCAACCCTAGTGGCTCTGCAGTTTCTGCGGTCGCGGCATGGTCCCAGGCAGGAGTTCCTGCGAACCAGATCGTTCTCGGTGTCCCTGCATACAGCCACAGTTTCTCTGTGCCCAGCTCTACTGCCGCCCCGAATAATCAGATTCAGCTCTATACTTCCTTCTCATCGAGCAACACTCCTCAGGGTGATGCATGGGACTATATTCCCTCTGGCAGCACAGATGCTTGTGGTAACTCAGTTGGTCCTAATGGGGTTTTCAACTTCTGGGCTTTGGTTGGCTACGGCTACTTGAACTCTGATGGAAGTGTCGCTTCGGGCATGCTCAGCACCTTTGACGACTGCTCTCAGACGGTACGTTTTTTTTTAAATTCTTCGAAGGTCTTATTTTTTTTGACAATATTTTTCTGCGCGCCGCATCTAGCCATTCCTCTATGATCCCAATTCGGAGATCCTGATTTCCTATGACAATCCTCAGTCGTTCAGTACGGTGCCCTATTTATTGTGTGGTGTGTGAAATCTGATCGTTTTTTTCTGTGTAGCCGCCAAGGGTCAGTACATCACGCAGGCTGGTCTGCGCGGGTGGGCTATGTACGAAGTGGCTGGTGATTACAACAACTTGCTTGTCAGCGCCATCAACAGCGCTGTATCCGGCACATCATGATGCAGTCTGGCGACAGAGATGTAGAGTCATCTCTCCTTCGGAGTTTCCTCCGTTCATTGCCCTCATTCCTTGCAATTATACCTTGAAGGTGGTGGAGCCACCTGTCACATATTTCCTCATTCTCACGATTCCGCATGACGGATCAGACTACCGATGTATGACAAGATTCAGAAACGTGTATGTCTTTCTAGTTAATCCCTATATTTACGTCCCGACAGCGAAGTATACCTCTGTTCGTCCTCCCCCTTTGACAGGCGGGTGGGTTACACACCCTCGATGCTTCGTTTGTTGCATTGTAGCTCGCTGTACTATCGCTGTTGGACGTATCTGGTGTACGCAATAGAACTTCGTTTTGTAACCTACGCATGAAATACATCGGTGATTGGTATATATAGTATCACTGGACAACATCCTGTGCCTGGTCCACATCGTGCGTGACTCAGTGTCCCCCAGAGCTTTTTCAATCAAAATGATGTCTTGTATGCATCATGTAACGACTATTTTATGTTGTGGTGTTCTGGTGAGAAAATAAAACGACATAGTGGGCACAGCTCATGATCATGACTCCCCCGGACAATGTGAGATCGTGCTTCAGGCAAGCTGCTGAGCCGCCTTCCCAGTGGTCTAGCTCTTCAAGGCCGTCGTCATCCTCACGGCTGCATTCATCCCCATATCTATCTACATTGCAAACAATCCCTTATTTTCTTATCACCGCCTTACCACAGCTATCTGAATAAATATGCTATTAATCCCTTATGGTAGATACGTTTTCCGAGAATTCCATAATTACTTACTATAAGGCTCATTTCAAGCAAAGTACATACGCCGTGACATTTTGTGACCGCACGAGATGTGGACCATGCAGCAGAGGACCTGCGTCCGCCCAACGTAATAGTACTAAGGGTCAAACGCCGAACAACTTGCAAGTCCTACCAGCAATGCTAGGTAGGGTTCCGTTCACCTCGAGGCGCCGACACTATCTCACGCGACCACCCTTCCAGTCGTCGGTCTAACGGGTGGTATAGCGACCGGGAAGTCGACCGTCTCCTCCCTCTTTCGCACGTCGGGGGTTCCCGTCATCGATGCAGACGAGCTCGCACGCAAGGCGGTTGCTCCCGGGACCCGCGCACTCTCTCAGATAGCGGCCTTTTTCGGGCCGGACGTGATCCTCCCGGACGGTTCGCTCGATCGCAAGCGGCTCGGATCCATCGTCTTCAACGACGAGGCCAAGCGGAAGAAGCTCAACGCCATCGTGCACCCCGCGGTGAGGCGTGCGATGCTGTGGGAAGTCCTGAAGCACTGGGTGCGCGGGGAACGGATGTGCGTCTTGGACGTGCCGCTGCTCATCGAGGGCGGACTCTGGAGGTGGGTGGGGTGCATCGTCGTGGTGTACTGGTGCGTCCTGTCGCCCCCGCCGTCGGCGCAACTCCTTACTCTTCACTACCTACATGTGTCTACTACGTAGCTCCCCCGAGATCCAGCTGCGACGTCTCATAGCCCGCGATAACAGCACCGAGGCCGAAGCGTCCGCGCGGATCTCCTCTCAGCTCCCGATCGCGAGCAAGGTCGCATATGCGGACGTCGTCGTCGATAACTCGGGCACGCGCGCGGAGCTCGAGGATCAGGTCCGGCTGTGTGCGAAGCGGCTGGAGCGTGCGGCAGGTCGGTGGTGGGTGGTGAGCTGGCTGGTGCCCCCGTTCGCTGTGCTGTCGGCGGCGGTGACGATCTCGCTGCGTCTGCTGCGGCATGCGGGTGCGGGACGGAGCTAGGGGGACTAGGTCGAGGACGTCACATGAACAGTGGCAGTGAGCGTTTTATCATGAGGTCTTTCTCTTCACGGTGTTCTTTCGCATCCGATTCTTATCGATTGGCTTGAGAGCAGTGGGTCTCGCAATATATGATCTCTCGCACGATGGGAATGCACGGCATGTAATCCGGGATACCCTGGTGGCGGTGTTCGCCTGCACTGGAATGGAATGGACCAGGACCCATGGCCCGTACTGGTATCGCGCGCAATGAGCATAATAGCAATAGATTGAGGGCCTATGGTGCCCAGACTGAACCTTGAGCTAAAGAGTTCGATCTATGGAAGGCACGAGCAACCCCATCAATCTGATATGGGCCTCGATCGTGGCCTTGCCACTTCATCATGAACAAGATAACGTACTAGTACAGTTAGGAGAGGTCCTTACTGTGCTAGAAGGACGTTGCGGGTTTTGTGCCGCCAATTGAGGATCGAGTGGACCAGCAGTCGAGGACCGGACATTAAACGCTATTACGCCATGTCGTATCGCAGAGCAGCGCGTAGACCATGATGCAAGGTTAAAAGATGATCGGACGTGAGCCTACGCGGGGCATCGCGAAGTCTGCGCCGCGAATGGTTCCCTGCAGACCCGGATACTCGACTGGCCGTTAGCTATACAGAAGCACGACGTGCACCGTGGCCAGGCAGATGCGGGGGGGCCCATCGTGTATGGCTCGTGATCATAGGACGAAGCGCTGTAGGCATAGATAAATACACACTGCACGGCCGTCACATTCGTACTTGACAACACCATTAAGACAACAGAGATGTAGACATTACATAAAAGAACACGGATGTGGGGCTACGGAGAAATCATTACAATACGTCAGAAGAAGCACGATGGCAGATACGTGTGGCCATGAGTCGATTATTTTAAGACGGAAATGGAATCTCCGTCGTGAATTGAGATACATGAAAGGTGCCTATGCAATAGGATGTAAAGAAACCTGAATTGGACGGATATCGTGGATGGATGATATGATGGCAAATATTATAGTAGTCTGCGTGCTCAATTGAAAACATAAGAAAAGGTGTGCCAACTACCGGAAACAGGCAGATGTCAATAAATAACGTATGGGTGCCTGCGACGGAGCAGCAGTAGCAGTAAATTTTGGATTCCGAGGCCGTCCGAGGGGAAAGTTGCACCTGCCTCAGGACTCGGGAGGGTTGAGCGGAAATATTAGAGAAAACGCGGCGACGAGCGGAAGAAGGTGCGGATGGGGTACCCGGAAGGCCGGGGTGCGGGGACAGCTCACGATGCCCTGCCAAGCAGCGAAGCCCATGGGGAATCACCGCGTGCCGTGAGTAGGACCATTGCTGAGCTCCATCCCTACCTTTTGCACGAGGTCCATTCCCAAGGGACGGAGAACAGCCTCCCAAATCTTGCGCCTTCTGCGCCCCTCAAAAATCCCGGCAGATCGTTCGCCCGTTTCTCCCTCCGGCCCAAACACGAACACCTTCCCACGAGAGTTGTCCCACGGACGCTCGCCCCATGCAAATGCGATCCAACGGGACTGTATCGCGTCTCGGACGCGTCCGTACGACCACTCGTCTACGACAGGTCGCGTCCATCCTCCAAGTGGTGAGCCACGAGAATAGTAATCAAACCGATCTACGTCCATCGTTTCGATGTCATCCAGGGTCATGATACTGCTGCCCATGCCACAACCCCCTGAGGACACGTCGGAGGAGGGGAGGGAAGGTAGATCATCATTCGCGAACGAAAGCGGGGATGATGCTGGCGAAAGAGGTAGTGGCACGTTGTCGAAGAGATAAATTAGATCCGCCGTATGGTGGGGAACACCGCGAGCGGGGCCTTCCTGATCAAAGACGTATCGCCAGACGGGGCGTCCGGTCTTTTGAGCAGCTTGGTAGACAAGCTCGGTAGGCCAGCATACACGAGCATCTTCTACGAGCTCCAACACGCGCTCCGGCAGTTCATCGTTTAGATGTGGAGATATGTCGTATGCATTGAGGAGCGCAGTAGCCTTATTTAGAGACTGGCATATGGCGCGGAGGCGTCTGACGACACCGGAGGCAACCCAGAGGGAGGTGGAGTTCGCCCACAAGTCTGAGTCACATGCACAGTCACCGATGATAAGAGGTTGGAGCCCAGTGACATTATTATGATGTTGCAGCACCCGAGCGTGCGGAAGAGGACTGCGACTCTTGCTCTTCAGTCTCCGCGCTCCCCAACGTAAGGCGCTTAACGTTCTATCTTGAGGAAGTTTCCCCACTTCATCCGATTCCGTCGATGGGAATAAGACGTCACGCCACCCGCTTTGGAAGAAGACACCGTCATCGATTGCACGAAGAGGGCACGGAATCTCTGCGAGTGTTTCGGCACGGATGGCACGGAGCTGCTCTACATTCGAGGCCCGGAGGGGGGAGAGGGCCCTCGACATCTGCCAACCGGCGGTATGCACGCCAGGTACATTGTAGTTCACGATGGCGCTCTGTACAACAGCCCGTGCAAATATGGGATTTCCGTTGTTAGCATTGGAGTAGAGGTGGTGGATGATGTCTGCTGCGCCAGTCGACGAACCAAATAGCGTGATGTTCGCGGGGTCGCCGCCGAAGTCAGAGATGTATTCATGCACCCACTCTAGAGCGGTGCGCTGATCGCGCAAACCTGACGGATAACGGTCAGACGGGAAAGACAGAAATGATGCAAATAGTCCTAACCATAATTACCAACACCTTCTTCGCCAGCGGCCCGATTGTCCTCTGCAATCGATGGACTTGCAGCAAAGCCAAAATAGCCTAGTCTGAAGCTTGAAGAAACGTGGTGTAAGGGTGGGATGCTTCTCCCACGTAAACAAGCAGACGTACTTAATGGTAACCATGATAATCGGTTTGCCGATACACACGCTTTTACGGACGAGCGCGCCGCCGTCATACATCCAGCTCGAACCGCATCCACGGTTGCCACCTCTGCTCGAGTAAGAACGGTAGTGACTGAATAGGGGGAGATCAGTGCTCACCCGTGAATCCATAGCATGACGGGGAGACGAGACTCGCTGTTGTGGTGAGCAGGGCAGGTAATGTTCAGGTTTAGACATTCGAATTCGTCCTGAGGTAGAGCATGTCTCGGTAGATCTGAGTCTGGGATACCGATGAGCTGCTCCTCGACGCTCTTCTGGCCACTCTGAGGACATATTGGGCTAAGGGGTGGACCGGACTGTTAGCACATGACGTAGGCGCGGCAGTCGGATGGGGTACTCGCCCATATTTGCTGGCGTCGACCAGGGAGGGGTAGGACTTGCACAGTTTTGATTGACGGAAACGCGCTGGTACCGAGGCATATTTGATGCCACGGAACTGATGTATAGGCACGTCAGAAGAGGAGATCGGGTGCTCGATGCCCTTGAAGGTCGTGTGGAGGAGAGTATGATGGAGAAAGACGGGGGAGGGCTCTGGTATCATGACGAGCAACGAGGATGCTGACTAGGGAAAGGGGAAGATGGTGAAGTGGGAAGTGAGACAAGGAGCCTCGCGCGTTCGTCTGGTTCATTTCAGTCTTCGGGAGAGCTGTACCCTTGATAGACCCAGATTTGCTCTTCGTATACAAGAAATCCATGTAGTCGGCCCAAAGGGGCAAGTGATCAGAGCACGTGACTGGGGTCAAACCGGGTCGGAGGATATGAGATCTAGAACCTCCCATGCATACCTGGAACACCCGCAAATATACGTCAGACGCACCGATTATTCAATGACAACAGAGGCCCCGATGGCTGACACATATGTGACGTACAAGCCTCTGGGTCCGCTGGTCATGAGCATGGGTGCGGACTTCCGGGTACATCCCCCGGCATCCTGAAACGCAAACACGCACCAACAACGTGCCCGTCGACGACGCCAGTGGATGATGACGCTGGCTGGTCGGGTAGTGGAGCGATCTCGCGGAGACAACCATAGCCTCGCAACCCAAGTCACGAGTCGTCTCATTGAAGAGTACAGGAAACAATAGCTAGTACTGCCTACGAGACGGTACCCGCACCCAGCCATGGCATGACTTTCGTGATCTGCCAGATTTTCCATTAGGAAAGTTTTGGTGCCAGTCAAGTGGCTCTCACATCACATACCTTGCAACACGATCTGTTCCGCGGCCTATGCCTCGAATATATTGCCACCATCTTTTCAACTCGGGCATCCGCCGGGTGTTCGGAGGCGTAAGTGGACGGGAAGGGACATGATGGATGCTCTACGCTAACCCTGCTCATCGCTCTTATCGCTCTCAGGCAGACCTCTTATTTCGTCTATTTCGGATCGATACGACCTCTGATCACATCACGATAAGCCCGCTGACGAATCCGTCACGTGATTTGCTCCTCTAAACGTGCTTGACTCTCGAAAGCTACTAGTAGGGTGCTTGGCCAACGGGTAGGTCTATAGCCATGGGGTCTCCGTGTAGCACATATTTATGCCATCCTTTGTACGAGAGGATATGTCATCGTCTGTAAGCTCTTCTTGCACAGCTCATGTCTCAATCTTCGCGCGATCAAGACGTACTTCTCATGTGTCACAGGTCAGGAGGACTAGTTTGAGCCGTAAGTTACTCATGCAGTGCTGGTCGTTGCAAAAGTGACCGGCGAAGAGTTGTGCAGAGAGCGATACCCACGCAGGCATTCATATGCGTACAATGTCAGAACTATCTGTGGAACGATGCTTCTTGATACAGTGCAGACAGACCATCTACCTAGAATCTGTGAAACGAGGAATGATAACAATGAAAGTAATATGTGTCATTTATACGATATTCTCTCGGGATTGACAGATTGAAATCCGGTTGCCTGAGTACCACGTAACAACCAGCATTAACCTCTTGTGTCACTGACCGTCCTTGCGTCTGCTCCAACCATTTGGCTGTTGTACTAAAGCAACAATAACTACTAAGGTGAATCACTCTCTACCTGGTCCTTTAAGATACCGTTCGCGCTCCTTCGAAAACTCAGATGTAGATGAGGGATACCAGCAGTGGATGTTCCTACTATTCCTACGCCCACGGTTTACCAAACGTGCGTAACTAGCCAATAGCAAATTCCCAGCTGCACGTCAACTTGGTCTTGACTCGCTTAGTATTGGCCGTTCGCAGTCACGATGTCTGTGAGACTCAGGGAAAGAAAGAGCTCTGGGTAAGGCTTGGTAGCAGGATGTCAAGGGAACCATAATCTCCCTTGCGAGCAACTCCCAGTTCCTCTACTAAGCCTGCACAGTGCGGTCTACGATTTGACGGCGTCCCGTTCCTTTCTCGCGTTTGGACATAATCCTACCTGCTATCATGATAGGAAGATGGTCTTATGACATGCAAGGTACGTGAACGACTCTGGCCTTCTGGCCCCTCGTCGTTTGCAGAGTCAAAAACTTGTTTTTGTTCCCGCAGTGGTCGCGATCGTATTGCATGCGGTTGCGATCGCAAGCACAGTGCTCAGGCTCTCATATCGTTGGTGGATGGCCCGGTTCTGGTGGGAAGACGCATGGGCGGCGATTGCGCTCGCGTTCGATATCTTCAGCTTGATTAGCACCGTGATGATGCCTACAACCTTTGGTTAGTAGTTGCGCTCACTCCTATTTCGACCACGAGTTGCTGATCCTGTTGGTTATGTTTTAGCCAATGCGACAGAAAGGCGTAAGCTAGCGGGGTGGATGGGTGCGCTTTCTCTTACGGCAGTGGTGTGGTGCGCGTCCAAAATCTAATTGTTTAGGTGTTGGGTGATATTCAGTAACAGCTGCATGCACAGGGCTGCGCGAATCAGCATCCTACTTTCTATCGTGAGGGTAGGCAGCCCGACTCGGATGCTCAGGCGTATTGCATTTGTGATCGGCGTGTCGTTCTTCATCACATTCCTCGCGCTTGAAGGTCAGAGGTTTTACGTGTGTCTTGATATAGCGTGTCGCACTTTCAAATCAACAGCGGTTGCTCAGCTCGTCAGTAAGTACAACTATCTTCATATCGAACATTCATCCCATTTCCGAGCGTGTTTGACAATGCTCGTCAAGCGCTAGTACCCTTTTGTTAAGCATTCTCTTTGATGGCCACCCTCCATTTCCATGCCTGTTTCGGCCCGTACTCACGCTGATTTTGCAGCGGATGTCGTAGCAGATATGTGCTTGGTCGCATTGCCGATTCGCTTATTGGCAGATGCGAAGCTATCACGATCAGGACGCATTCTAATCCAGTCTGCCTTCTCTGCTTCTCTGCTTATAACCGTCGTCACCGTCGTCCACTCGGTTGCGCTGCTGAAGGATACATCCTCAGGGACGTTCCTGCTTGGCAATGTTAGGGTATGTAAAATTTCTCATGCAACTGACACCCTTGTCCCTGGATCTTTCACATACTGATGCCTCGATGACTACTTCCGTGTGTATAGACAGCAGTTTCACTCGTGGTCTGTAATCTGCTGGTGATCGTCACATTCGTATATCGGGTCTGCTACAAGGGACAACGTGACCTCGAAGAAGCAGCCATGGAGTTCACGACTCGCATTTACTGCGACACAACAAACTCGGAAACGGGTGGCTTCGTCGAAGACAGTGGGTCGGAACAAACGAAAAGCATTCCCAATCGGTAAACGCGATTGCGTGATGCTGTCCCAGTGCGCCAAAAGACCGGTGATGCAGTGAACCATAATGTCAAGGATCTTAACCTTCGACAACAAACACTGATCACTCTTGGTCAGGAAGAATGTCTATGCTAATCCAACATCCCATTCATATGATTATGTAACTATGTTACTTTGACATCCTTGCTACATCAATTATCTGCACTATCCTTGGGCAGCCACTGGGATCCCCATCTTCGCATGACCGAGTGCGTGGGAGGGCAGTTGTTCCCGCCCCTAATTTCTTCCATATCAACCCGGTTTAATTGTTGTAGATGGATATCATGCAAAGAGATCTGTAGGTACAGGACAGATAAGCAATATCGAGCACCTCGACGAGCCATTATTACTACAGGAATAACAATACAACATGTTGAATGTGATGTGAACGATGTTGAATGTCCACTTTTATCGGAGGATGATAGTTGAAGTCGTGTGCATCTCATATAGAATAAAAGGAAGCGGTTTATTCATGGGGAGTTTGCTCAGAAGTCCTCCTCGATCCCAGCGGGCCGTTGTAGGGTGGACACGTCCACACCAGGGAGAGGC
Source organism: Astraeus odoratus (assembly GCA_016618355.2). Classification (NCBI taxonomy): domain Eukaryota; kingdom Fungi; phylum Basidiomycota; class Agaricomycetes; order Boletales; family Astraeaceae; genus Astraeus; species Astraeus odoratus. Next base: position 6,637 of record JADGIP010000276.1, on the reverse strand, counting down.
CACTTGCGAGCGAACTCAACGACATCCCGGTGTAGTTCCTTGACCATCTTAGCACCAACCTTGCCTTCCGTCTCTTTGGTGGCAACGCGGATGAAGTCTTTGAGCATCTTCGACCCAGCCTCCTTCTGGAGAAGTAGAGAGAGTTGGACAGCGCGGTGGAGGAAGCTAGCGACGACCTTGATGTCCTCCTCTTGCATATTACGCGACGTCAGGGCGGACGTGCCAAGACGGATACCGCCGGGTGTTTGTGCAGAAGCATCGCCCGATACGGCATTTTCTGGTCATAGCAATGGCCGATTGGAAGGAACTTCATACGGAGAAGAAAAAGATACGTACTATTGATCGTAATCCCAAGAAGGTCGCACACCTTCTCGACCTTGCTACCTGTCAGGCCGAGGGGCCGCAGATCCCACAGAACGAGGTGGTTGTCAGTCCCACCAGTCTGAAGCTTGTACCCGTATTCGACAAGAGCTGCGCCTAATGTCTTGGCATTCGCAATCACCTGACGCGCGTATTCCTTAAACTCAGGCTGGGAGACCTGCAGCAGGGCCGTAGCGACTGCAGCGATAGTCTACGGCTGTCATGTTAACAAGGTTTGACATCAGGGTGAGAGGACACGAACATTGTTGTGGGGACCACCTTGGCATGCAGGGAAAACAGCATCGTTAACACGCTTTTCCAGGTCTTCGTGGTTGGGACCGTCTTTCCTAAAGAATATTAAGCCAGCACGGGGACCACGGAGTGTCTTATGCCTTCGACGAGGTCAGTTTCCCTGACGCAAGAAAAGGACCGTAGCACTCACGTGGTGGTGGTGACGACATCACAGTAGTCGAAGGGATTGTTGAGTTGTTGTGCAGCAATCAAACCACTGGTGTGGGCAATGTCCGCCATCAACCACGCTCCCTCTTTATCACAGATAGCCTTCAGAGCCGCGTAGTCCCAGTCACGTGGATAGGCTGATGCACCACAGATAATCAAACGAGGCTTGAAAATCTTGGCCTGTTTCTCAAGTCCGGTATAATCAATCAGCTGGGTGGCAGGATTAAGACTATAGGGGAAGGATTGGAAATAAATGGAGGAAGCCGTCATTTTCTTCTTGGCCGTCTAGAGGGGTATGAGCCAGTAGGACAAGAATGGGTGTATCGGTACACATACATAGTAACCGTGAGTGAGGTGGCCACCGTCGGGTAAACCAAGACCCATAAGACGGTCTTGTGGTTGGATAAGGGCAGTCAGAGCAGCAAAGCTATGATGTTCGACTTCGGGTCAGTTGACTGAAAAAAGACAGCAGAGGCAGCATACTTCGCGGTCTAAGAAGTCAATGTAGCACGGGATTAGTTCAGAGGCAGAAAGTGAAATAAACTGCACTCACACTACCAGAATAAGGTTGGACGTTAACACCCCATTTGGCCGGGTCCAAGTTAAATGCTTGCAATGCCCGCTTGCGACAGAGAACTTCTAATTCGTCGATATACTCGTTTCCACCATAATAGCGAGCACCCGGGAGCCCCTCCGAGTACTTGTTAGTCAAGATTGATCCATTAGCTTCCATCGTTGCCTGACTGGTTAAGTTCTAGACGAAATTTCAGAAGGCCAAGAGAGAATGGTAGGATACAAAGTACTTCTGAGGCGATCAGCTCAAGACCAGAGAACTGTCTCCATGTCTCCTTGTCGATGATGTTTTTCACCTCTGGGTCGATCTCCGCAAGAGGTGCATACAAAACCTTGTTCTAGAAAGACGTATAAGTTGGCCATACAGAAACTGCTTCAGTGCAAACGTACAAATGCGGGAGTAGTGGCCATGGCTCTGAGCGGGACAAAGGGAGACTTCCTAAGGGGTGGAGATGATCTGATTGTGAAAGGGAGAAGCACAGTCCGAGTCAGGTTTTGCAACATTTTTTAGAGTTGTCCAAGGAGTTTAAATTTTCGTGACATATTTAACGCCCGGATATCGCCGATCCAGACCCTCTCCGTCTGAGAATGTTCACATGCAACTGTTGCGACGCTTCGCATCCTCTCGAGTACGCAACTGCAATATTTGTTCACTCTCATAGATGGCATGAGAGGTCTTTCTGTCCCACAAGGCGCCCGACAATGGTGACTCGTTGGTGCCCTACTCAGTTCCTGCACGAACTTCGGCGGCGTCGACAAGACTATCTCGGACAGACAGGTAAACATGACCTCATGCAGGCATTTTCTCTACAGAAACGTAGCTGTAATATCCCCTGTGCAAAGCCACTAGTGCTTCGTCGTCGATGGCAAGTAATTAGCCCCTATGGTACACATTTCGGATATTTCCTTTTATGGGAGGAACTCGCTAAATTAATAAATAATAAAAATAACAATGTTGTTCTGTCGGTTTGCTCGACGCTGTCGACGATGGCGGACTCATTGCGACCACCTCTGCATTCGACGGCACGACCATCTGACCGTGAGCCGAGAAAAGAAGATCTCGCAAAACTTCGTGCTTGGCAGGAGGAGCGTCTCCAGCGCAAGCTGCGCGGCGAGTATGAGAGTCAACGGCTACACCTTGCTGAAGTGGTACGTGTAGCGTCGTTCACTGCCGTGTCCCCCTGCATACCTCTTTCCCAGTTAAATGATACGCTGGATTCGCCCTTGCGTATTGCAAATGTAAAAGTGCATGGCGCGGCACATACCAACGAAGCGTTCCTTGGTTGGCTCATCCGTCCGCACCTCTCCGCACCCGTGCTGGGAAGCCCTGTGGATACAGTATCGAATTCCCAGCCAACGTTGCATTCCGTGCTTCAGTCTACACGCGCAATCTCCCAGTCACTCTCAGCTACTGAACTCTTCCGTTCCCTCTCTGCTCGTATCGAACGCACACCGGAGGGTGCGCCCGGTGACGTTGACCTCGTCTTCGCGGTTACGGAACGGGGTCGTTTCTTTGTCAAGACTTCGACGGAAGTCGGAAATAACGAGGGTACTGCTGTATGTTCTTTGTTGTCCGTACCATCCTGTTTGCTCACCATCTACAAACAGTCTATTACCGCACGCTTCTCTAACCTTCTTGGTCGTGCCGATGTGCTCGCGTTTAACTCCTCCGTTGGGACGAAGACGAAGCGTGCCTTCGATGCATCATTTTCGTTGCCTATATCGCCTTCCCTGACTACCACCGCTTTCGTTTCCCTCATTGGAGCAGAACGTGAGCTTGGGGTGCAGGGGGGAGACGGTCGCGAGGAACGCGTCGCTGTCAAAGCAGGAATAAGACACTGGAATAATGCTCCAGAGCGCGGCGTGCATGAACTCACTGCTGAGGCTCTATGGCGATCTATTGGTGGTTTAGCCCCTGACGCGGGTATTAGGTACGTACGTCGTGCCCATTTCTCGAGACCAAACTGGTGCTCATTGACTTGCCTTGGTTATTGGACTTATGTCCATCACTTCACTTTTAAAAAATGCACACGTCGACGTGGTCCTCTGCTGTTAGCATCCGACAATCTGCAGGACCTGCCTTTAAAGCCGCCTTGGCGCATACCTGGACATGCGACACCTTAAATGATCCCATCATACCATCCAAGGGTGTTATTCTGCGCTTCACGAATGAGCTGGCGGTTACGGATCGCGTCCCATCTGCCTCGATCTACACCACTCGAGTGTCATGGAACTTCAGTAAACCAGGCAGCAGGAGTGATGATGGACACGCACTTGGCAACATGGGCGAAGGTGCAACGGCATTTTGGAGGGCAGAGGGTGAAGCAAGGCGTGGATGGGGTCTTACTCAAGGCTTGGTACGTGTTGTGATATCTGCTATACGCTGCGATCTATGACCCTTCTACTTCCATTGCCCTGTCTCGTTCTGTCTTTCTATGGATGCTGATACCTCCTGTAGACACTCTCGCTCTCTTTACGCGGCGGTATGCTGCGCGTTCTAGCTGGTGACTGCGGCACCTTACACTGGGGAGACCGCTTCCAGCTTGGTGGACCGCTCAGTGTGCGCGGATTCTCGGTGGGTGGCATGGGCCCACGCGAAGGAAGTAGGTGTCGTTTCCATTTCCCATTGACAACGTTCAACGAATATGTTTTCCCTCTATTACTTTAGCTACCTCGCTCGGCGGCACGCTTTTCTATGCTTTAGGGCTCTCGTTGCTGGGTGATATCCCGAGGCGGCCTACGTGGCCAGTCAAACTACACACCTGGATTAATGCAGGCCGCTTGCAAGATGAAAGTCCAAATGGTGAGTTTGTTACAAGTAGTGTCACCGTGATCTAATTCAAATCCTCGGCTTTCCCTGGACTCGACCTAGCACGTTCCACGTTGCACACGCTCATTACTCGCCCTTCCATTTCCGCTGGCCTAGGCCTTATCTACCGTCTGGACCCCATACGTGTCGAGGCGAACGTTGCATTCCCTCTTGTGGCAGCGCGCGGAGAGGGTCTCCGGCGTGGAATACAGGTTGGAATTGGCGTCGAGATGCTGTAGACTGGAAGCTTTAAATTTGCACACTGCGAGATGCATCTTCAATTTTCCGTTATTTACGGTATCTATAGGCATCGACATCATACAAGTGCACCTCGCACAACTCGCATGTCACAAATCACACCCCAACGAGCAACATCCATGCGGTTGCGTCTAGGCCCATGTAGAGCAGACTGTTTATAAGTGCGGGGAATACTTCGGAGGAAACCTTAGATGATGCGTGAAGCAATTGGTCAACCATGATCATTGTAGATGACGAGGATTGTGCATATCCGAGATCTGCCAAGGACTGCCACTGCCAAGGATGATACATCATCAAAAATTGGCAGAGTTCTCCTGGAAAGCGAACAAGGACACTCTGGGGATCGCAAGGCTGGGGGTCGCTAACGTACCATTGAGTAGGAATGATACAGCATTCTAACCGTTCGCCAAAGTCGTATTGGATCAAAGTGTATAACACGGGCATATGGTACAGAGATGACAATATCGGGCCTATATGCGCCGAGACTAGGACGCATGATAGACGAACCAGGTCACAGTACACGTCTAGATATCCATACTGCCAGCAGCTCCATCGTTTGGCGTGTCAGTCATCTGCCTGCACAGGCGGTGATGCACGAGCCTGGAGAGTTCAGGATCAGTATATGGCATTAAAAGATATGGTAGATACCCGCCGCTGAAAAATATCTAAGGGGCTAATTCCTGTGGAAAACGCTGTCTGTTCCTGGCGGTCGGATTCTCCGTGTTTGATCGGAACCCAGCAACTCAGCGGACTCGTGCCCTCTTCATAACTTGCTTGAGCAACATATAACAACAGTCCATCCGAGGGTATCTGTGTGGGAATTGTTTTCAAATTCTGCGAATCGAGGGCGTCGTACGTCGTATCGATAGCCATCGCAGTTGGCGAAGCAGGCTGAAAAGGGGCTGATGCCGGCACTTCCACGACAATTTCTCGCGTCAATCGCGCTGTGGGGATAATGAACGAAATCAAAGTCTGGAACGTCGTATCCGTGTGATAAGGAATCGGAATGAACGATGTAGGATATGGAAACACGTAGGATCCTGATTGTTGCCCTGATCGTGGTTGGCCTTGCCTGCCAGCAAGTGAAAAGTGAAAGGCGGACGATGGAGGAGAGAACTTCGGTAGTTCTGCTAGTCGCGTATCCCTCCACCAAAACCTGCACAGAGAAAAGCTTACATGCTAGCAACTTCGATACCTCAATCTGTAACGAACCTGAATGGAGTCTCACAATCTGCAATATCCTGACCCTTCCACTTAATGACGTCAAGTACATGTACGATACCGTTCGTTTTCCAGTTTGCATCAAGAATGCAGTCCAGGACGGTCATCGGTGGTAGTGAAGATGGAAAACGAGGAAGTAGCATCTTTCCCAGCATACGGGAACGAAGTGTAGTATTTGGAGCTGTATAATGTCCTAAGGGTCATCTGTCAAGTCGAAAGTAAGAGTGACCTACAGATGCCAATGACGCCAGCTGCAGATTGATGTGTTATTGCTAGACACCGCTTCCCAACTGGCACCGGTGCTATCGCGACCCAACCATGTTCCAAGTTCGATGGGAGTCCATCATTCGCTTCGTGGGCATCATCAGCCCAGATACTAGTTCCGTCCCCCATCTCAAGGAGTTCTGCATACATGCATTTATCCGCCCATTTGCTGGGCTTAGCCTTGGCCCGCTTTCGCTTTTTCTTACCGCGCTTCTTGTTTGGTTGATTGCTATCCTCCATCTTTTGTTTGTGATCCATGGGGGTCTGTGAACTTGCGGGTTGAGCAGTTAGAGAAGCATAACCTGCGACGCCTTCCCTGACTATCTCAGGTTCATCGTCCGCTCCATCGTCTGCATCGTCATCAGATGCACCAAGACTCAGCTCGGCAAAAGCATCGAGATGCCTAGCTGAATCAAACTTTTGAGCTCTTCTCTAAATCACCTGCATATGAGAACGAGCTGTGCCAGTGGGCTTATATGATCTCACACACTCGTTTTTGTTCTTCCAGGGCCTGTGGAAGTTGAGCAAACCCCTGTCAGAATCATTGCAGAGGAGGAAGACACCTGGGTGCCTACTTTTGCACGTCTTGCCTCTTGAGAAACCAATCGGTCGGTCACGACCGTGGGTGGTGCTTTGAATGAGGTCTTCCTGTCGACATGAGCGAACATGCTATGTAGAGGCTACGAGTAACTT
>JADGIP010000275.1:0-24352 GCA_016618355.2 Astraeus odoratus | reverse complement strand
AAAAATACTTCATGCCCCTGTCCTACCAAGACAAGAGCTATGCATGCAAGATCCATGTATGTAGATACGCGAGTCACCGTTACGCAAAATTATTTGTCATGCATGCGAAGGACGCACGGGTTCACAGCATATCAGCAATAACTGCTCTTAGGAGTTAGCAAGACCTCAAATGGCCCATGGCCAAATACCACCTCATCGGAGATAATTTTATTCATAACTGGCCTTTCCAGGCTATCAAGCAGATGAAACACAGAAGCATCAAGCGCGATGCCGTGCGTTACATTATCGTTGGACAACCTGTATGGGGCGTACGGAGGTTTCCACTACCAGCACGTAGGCACTTGCATTCGTAAGGAGATCCTATGGAGATTGTAACCACCACCTGGACCGATCCACTGCAGATCTGTTCACTTACTGTAATAATGTGGCTCACTTATCGAATAGCTATGTCATAACGGGGAGTGATCAAGACAGTTCAGAAGAGTAGTGCAAGGTGAGTAGACATTGAACAAGCTATTGAGGTCTCGATAATTCGGGATTTCAAGGTAATTGTCTTAATGAATCGATGGATCGTGTCATTCTTGCTGTACTGATGAAATCTTTGACGTCCACTCAGTTGGACATCCGGGGGTCCCGGACAGCACTACTAGTCCCCGAAAGTACACATAGTAATCTCTGCACATTAGGTGTCCCATCGTACCTGTCTGAAGTTGCTGTTTAACAAATGTGTTATCTACATGTAATGCTATGTAACGAAACCCAGCTCGGACTTGGAAACTCAACTGGCGAAGCTGAATAGTTCCTTTCCAGTGACTAAAAATCAGCCAGCCAGCATAGTTGGTCAAACCCTTCCTGGCGGGTGATGTCAGCCTGGCATTAAAGGAGCTGCAGTATACAGAGTAATTCGAAAAGGTAGCCCCTAAAAATTTATTCACTAATTACAATGTCCACTGTATAGCACTGCATGTGCAGTACACCCTCACTAGTAGTCAGGATCCATAACCACTTCTAGGAAAGAGTATTAGTTGTGGCGTTGCATTGTGTGGTGGATTCAGTGTTTGAATTCACCACGACAGCCACCCATCTTGCTATCTTCCTCGCTTATCAGCATCTCACCCCACCACCACACCAAAGATCGTCTTGGAGATCGGCATATTGTTCCTATCTTTTCTATTGCATGACAAGCGCCTTTTGTTGCTCCGCACTTTTTGCTCAGGTCTACAGCAAGAATGGACGCTTTCCATTATTTTGACCAGAACCAAAGATCACCTGCCTTGCAGCTTGATGATGTGACTATCGACGAAATTGGATATATTTCCCATTGTTTTTAACCGTCAAGGTTAGATGTATCTTGTGGATGATGCTGGCATGCACCAGTCTCAGTGGTTCACCTGTGGATATAGATCCCAATTAGACGAACCCTGCCAAGTAGAAAAGGGCTAATATGCAGGTTTAAAGCTGTCAACCACGAAGTATCTCTTGGCCTGTCCCTGATAGTCTTCATTCACGGATCGTGCTACCCGTTGGCTTACTGACCAGCACGATCATTCACTTGGCATATGAGCACCAACGATAGCCCAAGAGATTGCAATTGATCTTAATCTACGACGTACTGTATGGCTGCGGTCACTATCCTTTTTGATTTACTTCACCCTGACCGCGTAACCAGTTGCTTTACAGGTATAGGATATAAGGCAGCATCGTACAGCGTGCAGATATTCCATTGAAATGCATACCATGCCACGAAGGCCTCTTCCATGGCGTACTTACGCACGTCCGGTTCGTCGGCAATACTGCGGATATATAATATCGTATCATTTGTTATTCTCTTAGGATGGCACCATTAACCCTTTGAATGGTTCAGTCAAGGCCACATCGGGATGCGCGCCAATCTTTACTGCAGAGGGTCCAAAGCACAGAATGTAAGCGAGCTTTCGTACGGTCAGTCACATCCCTCCTTGGAATTTGTTCAAGTTGTCGATTTTCGCCTTGTAATCTGTCTGCTAGCGCTAAGGGAGCAATGGATTATTTTTCGGAATATTTGTCAAATCAGTCTTGGCATTCAGGAGGACTGACTGGAACAAGGAGGTAAGGCTCTATGGCTCGATGTGGACCACTGGAATTGGACCGAGTCTGCGCCTCGCCTTCCGCTCCAATATGTACATGCTAAGTACAGAAGACACGGCATACAGTCGTGCTGGAACCCATAAGGACCTCGCAGTCGTCCTTGTGGATGGATCCAGAAGGAAACTACTTGACTATAAATTTTGCATTTGATACAGGATACCTGAAACAAAGTCTCGACGTGCTTACTGATTCTTGACGTGTTCACTGATTACTGTAACGGCTGCGAGGTGAGTGACCAGGGTTAAAGTACGCAGTTTCTGGGACAAAAGTAGATGACTCCTTTGGCATAGGTTGCTATGCAGCCGAGGATGCATCCTAAAAACTTGTGCTCCGATGACCATGGAAGAAAATCTATCCTGGTCATGGGGAACCATGAGCACAAATTTTAGAATTTGGTGGGTCAGTTTGGTGCTTCCACCAGTAGTACATATAGCACTTGGCCCAGACAACTACTGGTCGTCATATTCGTCAGAGCCATATTTAAAACATGCCACAACGTATCAATTCCAGGCAGAGACCTACAGGACCCAGCGTAGTACTTTACAGTGGGAAAGAGGTATGGTGTCGATACAACGCGTATTCGAATAGCTATCAATAACAAAGCTCACCAAAATCTATGTAGACATTGTGACCTTACAGCATGGATGCAACACGGAGTCTATCTGGGAAAGGGGGAAAAGGTTAACCAATGCTGCGAATATTCCCTGTCAAATGATCGAGATCGTTCATTTAGAAAACATATCACTTGCGAAACTCTTCCTCCTCCCCGTCGTGCTTCCTTTCTATCTTCTTCGGAATCAGGAGCCACCAGCCACTTATAATGACCCGTAAACCAGTAGCCATCGCCAATGTGGCCACAGAACCGATCTCATCTATCAGACACCGCCCAGCAAAGCCACCCAAGAGCATAAAGGCAATGGTCAACAGTTTATGCTCACGTTCTACAACCCATCGCCGAAGGTGGAATAGCGTAGGTTCCGAGATCAACTCGATCCAAACGGAGGTGAGTACAACTAGATCAGTGATTCTTTCAGTCAGAATACGATTTATTAAAAAAAATCCTTGGTAGCTAACCTGACGTGGAAAACTGAGTGTTGAGACGCTTAGCCATGACGCCCTGCAAACCCATACTAGCGCTCATAAATCCATATACCAAAAATGTTAAAGGTGTAGTCCAGATAGGACCACTCCCAAATTCTGCATAGGAGGCCACCTTGCTTTTCCACAATGCGATGGTCGCAATCATAGTGAATACCGCCTGAAGTAGGGTGCCGCAGACCAACCAGATACGGCATGCATAGCCAAACCTGGCACCAAGCCGCCCGATGAAACCACCCAAAATGAAGCTAAGAAGAGAGGTAAGGGCTAGGCGGTCAGCAATGCGGTAAACGAGGTCTGGCGAATCGTCCAAGAGTCGGCCGATTGCAATGGAGAGCTGTTAGCGGCAAAACCCAGTAAGCGGAGTGTCCTTCGTAATGTAAAAGTAAGTTCATTACCTGGATGGTGTTCCCTGTTTGAGAGGCACACCATGCCAAAATTGCAGAGAAGCAGACTGCATTACTAGATGCAAGTTGAGCGAAACCAAGGCGACACGAACGTTGGCGGATAGTCTAACTCACAGAAAACCGGTCATGAAACAGTACGACGCCAAAGGCCCTATCGCGCGTTGTACTTCGATTTCTTCGAAGAAGAAACTCTTTACTGTCACAATCGTCGCGTCGTCGGCCCCGGGGCTTTTTGGGCGTTGGTATAAAGAAGATTGTTGGGAGCGCCGTCTTTCCACTACCGGAGGGGGGAGAACCGATTTCTCTTCCGCCAGAAAAGCCATCGTTAGCTTCGATCCAGGATGGTATCACTAGTGGTTGGTTCTGATTAGCTATGGACAACACTCCAGAAGGGGGGGTGGACTCGAGGAAAAACCGGGGCGGGGAGTGGGTCTCTTTATGTGCCAACCCCCAGCGTTCAAGGGATCTGAACGGCTGTGCATTTAGAGACCACCTGCACCGATCTCTTCCCACTAGTGAACCTTGGAATCCTCGGCGAGGAGTCAGTACGTCTTAGCTTTCCGAATTGGGGAGGATTTACGAGAATGGATAACGCAGAATGAAGGGCGGAGAACCGGGCGGGTTATTTACCTTCACCTGCCACATCACTCGAGGTAGTCTCCGTCACTTGAAGCGGCCAAACTGGTAATCTAGGAAATCAGATAAACGTACGTGAACCAATAAGCGACCCAGCTGCGGATTGCCAAGGAGTTATATCCCTGAGCTAGTCGTAATAAAACATAACCAAGGCTTGGCTTTGTCAGGCTGAAAGGTTTCAATTATCGCTTACCTGAAGTTTACCAGAGACTGCCCACGATTGTGGCATAAACGTTGTCCTAACTGGTTTTGAACTTTTCCGAGGCTCGGGATTTTCCAAGAATCTAGGTGAAAGTTTGTTTGGATTGAAAGCCTTTGTCAAACAACTGCCTCTTCACATCCAGACAATGCGAGTCATGACCTCAATCAACCCTAATGTCTGCTACTAGTGGAATATGGTCGAACATGCGTCAAATAAGCTCGCCCCTTTGGTTTATCAGCGAAATACTAACAATAACCCCTGACACGGAAACCCTAGATTGGCAACCTTGAATTGGCAGCAATAATTCCGAACTTAGTTTTGTCCGAGGTTCCTCATGGAGCGGACGGTGCTCAGTTCCTGCGGTATAGTCAGCCGCAGTACCGTGAGTATTGGTATCACCATCGAGCTCGAGCCATGATGCTACCACTCGATAATATCTATACGAGTCTCTGTGCATAGTAAACCTACACACGAAATCCACAGTGACACTACCAAGTATAGGTTTTCAGACCCCCCTTCAATGATATATATATATGGTACGTTAGCGGATATTTGCTTGTTGCAGATAATGCTGGCACTGTGGCACATTTGACATTTGGCGCATTAGATGTCATGACAGGCATACTCTTAGCTTGGCATTTGCGGTTATAAGCTGCAGATGCTGTGGTCAGTTCCTTTTGACCGGGTCCTACCATCGGAGGTCAAACAATATCCCATGGAGTGCGCTGCGGCGTATCTGCAGAGACATAGTTTGATTATTTTCTCCGGTTGTTGGTGAGTAAAAACTTTGTTTCATTGTGAACCTGATACCGAGGCAATGTTTCCGAGTAGCTCGGGATTAACCGGATTGTCAAAGACATTCGTCTACTGTGTCCAAGCGCAGGAAGTTCGTTGTTCAGCGTTCTACAGCATCAGTCTTCCACTCTGTGTATTATTTACCCTCCTTCTGTGTTTCGCAGCGCATCTACTCTCTGGAGAGTGGTGCAAATGTGATGGGCGTTGCTCTTAAGTAAACGGCCCACTGTCTTCGCTCGCCAAGCCGTCTATCGTAAGTTACTCCTGACTTGGCATTAAACAACAGTTCATATCCACTTATCCTTGTGGAGACGTACTTACGCCGCTAGAAATGTATGAGTGAATGACGTAGGAAAATATTCGATTTGTTTCTCATCCACGGTGACGGTACGTTCAATGCTAACGTGAGATCAGATAAGATTATCTTAGCCTGAATAACTTGCAATATAGATAGTACTCCATACTCCATGACAGCGGTTTTGACCAATTGGTATGTTATGATGTATACTTCTCCGCATAATTATTTGCTTATACAGAGGAAATCAAGCCTGGTTTGGACTTGGAAGGTTGACACGTTCTAGAATGCTACACACAGAGGTCTTCTTGTTGAGATTTGGTACGGTCTTATGATATCTTCGGACCTGGTGTTATCCTTATCCATGCGTACTTTGTTATCAATCCAACTCTTAGGTGCTTCTGGAGAGACCTAGTGATACCGGTGTGCACTGCATGGCCAAGCCAGTGTCCCCGCTAGTGCAATGTTGACGGTTCTAGGACAGTTTCTGGTTTCTACGGCACATACATAGCCGGTTGTCGGCATCGGACATCATGCGGGGAGAATTTGGCCCAAACAAGTACGTATCATGGGGCTTGCTAATTCTGGTTGGGTGGCTAGTTAAATAAAGGGACCGAAAAGACGACGTCGCACTATATAATGCAATCGATAGGTTTCCCTTCGATATCACCGTTGTAGTGTGCTTTGTCTAAGGCATTGCAACGGCTCGTAACTACATATTCATTCACCCATGGAAGGTCTTCTGCGAAGCCTTCGGTACAGGTGTTGTTCGATTCACGTGACTGTTACGCGACGACGCGCTCTTTAAGCAAATTCCCACGGGCTGCTCTCACTTCCAAGCTTGTTGCATTTCACGTTGGCAAGTCGTTGGTTGTCGATAGCTTTTCGTCTCGCACCATATTCCATCCCCTCGACGGCTACTACTGTCCTCGTCGACATCCGAAGCCTCGGAAGAGGCTAGTGGGCATCCTCCAACCATCCCGATCAGTACTCTTTTTTTTCGCAAGCTGTTACCTTGTTCTGAGCCACCGTGTCGCTGGTGCTTTCTTTACTTCTCCCATATTCCACTTCTTTTTCGTCCTTTGTTATCCAAACCTCCTAAGGTAACCTGTCTTTTCCGGGAAAACTGTCCCCGCCTTCATTTATTGATGCAGCTGTCAAGATAGCTACATTTTACAATTGTCGTTATGCACAAGCACTCCCTTTCGGTCCCTTTGATTCCTTCATCAGCGCCTACCTCACCCGCTGTTACTCGCCTCAGCAAGACAGAGCGTGACCATGTTCTTCCGGCTACACCTCCACGTTCAATCCGTCCAACAAAACCATCCTCTCGGTCACCTATCAGCTCAGCAAGTCCGTACTCCTCCCCCTACACACCACTTAGCCTACGTTCTTTCCCTACACCTTCAAGTTCGACCCTCACCACCCCGGGATCCGCCACTAGTTTGAAACGATTCCCAATAATGCAAACACCTGAATATGAAGCCCCTCTGAAGGACACCAACAAGAGCTTGGCAGATGCAGCTGCAAACTGGCGTTCGCGTGCGAATGAAAATGGCATCAAGGTTGCTCTTACCGCTGATTCTAGTTTTGGTGATGATGAAGGTGCTTTCACTCCCTTAGTCGAAGAGATAGACTGTGCTCACCTTACCACTGCCCCAAACACCTTTGAAAATTCAATCACATTTCTCCATGCCCGGCAATTCCTGGTCACATAGTGAGCGATCCTACTCCTTCTGACGTGATCTCGACCTCTCTCGTAAATGAGGAAGGTAAGACATCGCCACCAAAGACGCTATATCGAGCTTGCTTCGCTGACGTCCTTTGCAGGTCTCCTGCCAGCGCCATTCCTTACAGGTCATCGGCGCTCTCGCACTCAGTCTAATATCCCGTCCTCGTGTGCACCAGCATCTCCGCAGGTCCACAGGACTCCTAGGCGAACTCTCGGCATACTTAACACACCGCCACCAAAGGCAACAAATGCCAGCCAATTAAAATTCAAGGGTAGCTTCACGGACCCCGCACATATGCGCCGTCGCCCCTCTTTTGGACAGGTTTGTAATTGGCCTCCCACACAATCCTTATTCGAGGCGTACTGACTCGGTGCGGACATTAATTGTTCTACAGGTTTCGTCAGAGCTTTTCGACATAGACGAGAATGCATTTGAACCTTACCCGCAATCATTTTCATCCGCTGCACAGTCTTTAGTTTTGCAAGATCCCTTCAACGGCTCCCCCTTGTCAACGATCGCTGAGGTCGTCCCACAAGGTGTTTGTCCCCCCTACCCAGACATGTACGGTAATACCAAACCATCTGGGCCATCCTGTCTCGTCTGTGGTCGTTCGGGTGGTCGTTTGGTTGTCCTCCAACCCTGCAAACATACACACTGTGATGCTTGCTTCACTAGTGCCCTCAATATTGTTGGCGAGAAGGATATGGAATGTGCGGTCTGCAAGGCATCCGTTGTCAACTTCGCTTTCCATCTTCTTGACCATGAAGCCATCGAGCCATTGGGCAGTTCGCAGCCAAGTCAATTTCCGGTATTTTTCGACTTCGCGGTGTCCCCCATGCAACAGCGTTCCTCGAAAGGCGATTACTTCTGCCCCAATGATTTACACGCGAAACCTTTACCATCGCTGATGAGTACCATGTCACTGTACGGCGATATCTGTGACCAATCGCCTGGTGGTTTTCCTTTCCCCGCTCTCAGAAGCGAAAATATTGTTCTCCGCATAGATAATGTCCCCTGGGTAGGTTCATTGTTCCTCATATGTGCTGTACCGAAAATGCTGAATCCCTGTCCTAGGATATCACGCCACCAGCCATTGCTGCCTGGTTGAAACACCCAGTCGTCCGTGTACACGTACTTTTAGACCAGCGAGGAAAGACTCTTAGCCACGCTTACGTTGAGCTCGCGACAGAGGACATCGCGAAGGCTGCACTCCGAGAGGTGCAGAACTCTGTCCTTGGAAAGGGCAAGCGTGCGCGTGGCGTTACAGTCACACGCAGTAACCAAGAAGAACTCATGCGTGCAGTGAGTTCCTCTTGCTTGGGACGGTTGGTTTGAGCATTGAAAAAGCAATATGCAGCTCTTTCCGTCGTGGAAGGGTGCCTTCGATGGCTCGCGGCCATCTCTTACAGGTCTGGGACCTGAGTATCTCGCTGTAGTACTAACAACCGGTCTAATCACAATTGCGGAACTGGATGCTTTAATGCGTCTCATACAATCACCCGATGTGAGTTGGTTAATCGAGTCTCCTAGTTTTAGCCGACTAAACAGCTCTTACAGTCCCACTTTCTCAAAGTACCTACCCTCCCGTTCTACTTTCTTATCAGTATCTTGTCGAAGTTCCCGGCCGATGCGGAGAGCAGGTCATATTGGTCTGGTGGGATCAGAGACTCCTTATTCCGTGAGTTATCTCGTGAGTCCTCTGTAGGCGATCTTTTGACTATCCACGCACAGACTTGACATACAGTATGCTCCTTTTTGTTTGTATTTCCTGTGTAATGACTAATATCCACTAGCTGCTCTTGACTTTCTTGTCGCCCGCTTCCGGGATCACCCGCAGCAAGATGACCTCGAGCTCTTAGGTAACTTCCTGCAAGCCAGCATCTCATGTCAAGGTGTGCCAGACGCCTCCATTTAAATTCAGTGTTCTTAGCTAGATGTCTCCTTATTAGCATTCACTAGCCAACAAGTGGAGATGCTGATGAACATAGAAGCTGCTTGCAAGACAACCATCGCTACGACACAAATGTCTCAAAACTGTCACTTTTCCGGTACTGTCCCGGTGACCCAGGATTCAGGCAGAACAGAGTCGACCTACAGTGCTCTCGCCAGGGAATTCGGTATTGATGAAGAACTCGTCCAAGCGTTAGCCCACAGACTGGGTGGTCTTTACTGAAAATAATCTCTCCTTCATTCCTCTGATCAACCATGATGCAGCATCCAATCTCTTGAAGAGATAACGACATTTGATGAAATCACTGATACTTTGGACTTTTACTCGGTACCTTGAAAATTTTCTTTACTTGGCATTGACTGCCATCACGCTTTACCACGGTGGACGTCTAGCGGGCCAAATGATTTTTTTTTTTCTTTTGCTCAGGGTTCACGTGCTCGCATAAGGTACCGTTACTGCATTTTGCTCTCGATATCCTCTCTCTTGCTATCGATGTGCACGTTTCGCTCGTTTAGTTGACCCTGCTCGTTTTCCTTGCTTGTAACGGCTATAAGGGCACCTTAGCTTTGTATCTTAAAGAAGTGTTGACGCGCGTAGAATCCTTCGTTATCAGCCTTCTGGATCTTTGGTTGGAACAAACACAATCCCAGACGAAACGATTGGTGATGGTGCGGATTTAGAAACAGGAATTATTGACTTCTACCTCGCATTAGCAGCTTCTATTCGTATCGGCATAGGGGTACATTTGACAGCATCCAGCACAGTTATGAATGTATGGCACTGGCAGGCAATACGTTCAACCCGTTTGGCATAAAATTCGTGTCAGAATGGTGGCAGTGGTTGCCCCAAGGAAAAATCCCAGGGCCAACGCCTTTCCATGATCTTTGCCAACAAAGCCATGTATATCCTTATCAGCACTTCCCAGAAGACGCAACGTGGGCCGCGGAGCATTCTTGTCGAAATTGTTGTGCGGAATGGTACGGGCGATGGCATCTGGAGCTGTCAGCAGACCCGGAAGACCATCGAGGGACTTCATGTTTTTACGGAGCCAGTAAGCACGCAGTGAATTGGAAGGGATATCGTCCCGCTGGGCCCCGAAACTGTCGCGGACCAACAAGGCCATCGCCCTGTCAGCGTTTTCTTTTAGATCCAGTAATCGATGCAGCTGGGTACGATGGGCCATGAAGGTATATAGCGGGACAGCGAAACCGCAGGACTGGGTTATCGCGAAGAGGAAGGTGGCAATGCGGAAGGTTGTCAAGTGAGCGCGAGGCAGAAGGATATGAAGGGCACGTGTTGTATTTACCGTGCTGGCCTGATACACATCAACCACTATAGCCGCCCGAGATCCAGGTTTACGAGTCTCTATCGGAATGAGGGTCTCGTATTCGGGTGATCCGTATTCGTACACCGTACCTGCATTGACGTACCGATGGTTACAAAATGCCAGGGTTGGTTTCAGAGAGGACACGTGCTGTGCTCACCAGTGCCGAATAGTCGCAGAATCCTGGGCGGCCCTTCAAAGGCGTGGAATAGGATAGTAACGCGGCCATTCTCGCGGATGTGTGCGATGGTTTCGACACCTAATCGAAGTTTTCATATGCACGATGTTGTAGTGCATGGTTGGATACACACCGCTGCCTGATAGGTCCTCGTAATATACCCTCTTCGAGTTCACCACATAAAATGTGTCTTCGCCTCCTTTCGGTGATAGATTTATGTGTCCCTTTACGTCCAGGGGAGCAGTGGCTACCCAAAACATATGTTGTTTTCTGATCCATTCCACAAGTGATTCAGGGATCTCGTCGTAGAAGACAGCCATGATGAGGGAGTAGTATATAGTACTCCAAACAGACGCCGAGGCGTTACCCAACTGGCTTTGCAGTCCTCCGGAAAGGTATGATAGAAGTGACCAAGACGAGTACGACGAACGATACCATGAAGTGAATATCTACTAGCAAGTACAATGCCGCACGACGGGATATAATGTGATACCAAAGCTAATATAAATACAAGAAATCCCCATTAGCTCAAATGCCTCGCCTGGAAACAAAGTCCTGATAAGAACAGATCAGTCCATATCTAACACAACATCGCTAAGGGCACTCACGTCCAAATCCTGCGAAGTGGCTACGGCGAGAACAAACTTCCTTTCGTAATCGGTGACTGCATTCTTCACGTCAACGGCTGTCGAAAGCAGGGAGCTCCGAACAAGCTCACCTAATGCGAATACATTATCACGAAGAAATTCCGCCAGGTCTGCCAAGGGCGTGTCGGGCGTAATCAGGGTGTAAGGTTCGCTTGCTTTGCGATTGAACTTGGTCATGTATTTCACGACAGAATCGTCCTGGCGGCGGCAATCGGGAGCCGATGTATCAGTAGCGTCGGTTCAAAGCTGTATATGACTCAGTTCTGCGTGCATAGAAAAGGGACCCACAGGTTTCGCGATCCCAGCTTCCCACTTCTCCTTCAATGCAGACACGTCCACGTAACCAAGGGGGCGTCGTTTGCTGTTAAGGACGCTGAAAAGAGATCAAAAGGGATGAGCTCAGACAAGGCAGCGGGACGATTTACGGGATGTGGGAGAAGTCACGATCATATGCAAGTTCGATTGCACGAGAAATTGTCTCATATGATGGCAGCGAAAATGCTGGACCTAATTGCAGATCCTAAATACCGATGGGTTAGAAAGTGTCCTCGTTTAATTCCGATGAGCCGGTACCTCTACGACCGCTCCCCTGTATTTGTCCCTTGGTAATAGCGACGGCAGGGTAGGTGCGGTAGGTGCGGTAGGCGCAAAGCCTGAATTCATGGGAGAAAGGACAGTGGCAGCCATAAGTTACCACTTGCTTGCGAGGTGGTCTGTGCTGTGCTGAAATAAGTGAAGAGCGCTGGACTGGACGAGCTGATCCCCGACGCAAACCGATTAAGCCAGCCAGCTTGGTCTGATTCTGAGGCTGTGCAACTGCATGCACCAAATTAGGCAAGTGTAACATGGTCGTGTCGCGACGCGTTACTTATGATGACGTCCAACTCGCTCCTGCAGCGCTGGTGGTCAGGTTAAATGTTAACGGTCGCTTCCTGTTTGCTACCGCGTTGCGTTTGCCTCTGACGGTTAGTTCCCTGTGTTGGGCGGCTTTCTTCCTGACTTATGTAGTGAAAAATCTCTAGTTAAGATGGGTAAAGATACGTCCCCAACTCCGCCTTCCGATCCCGGGCCCACTCCAATACGCCGGTTGCATGAGTCGTTGATTAACCGCATAGCTGCGGGAGAGGTGCCTATTCAGCCCTAATTCGTGTATATGCCTCTATTCACAACCACAGATCATCCACCGACCAGCGTCCGCATTAAAGGAATTACTCGAAAACAGCCTGGACGCGCGAGCAACATCGATAAGAGTCACCGTCAAAGATGGTGGGATGAAGCTGCTTCAGATCCAAGACAATGGTTGCGGTATTCGTGTAGGTTTGCTCCAAAGCTGTTAGCTACCGCAACGTCTGGAGCATTCTTTCAGAAATCTGATTTGCCAATACTTGCCGAGCGGTTTACTACGTCCAAGATATCGACCTTCTCTGATTTGTCTCGAATCAGTACCTACGGTTTCCGAGGCGAAGCCCTGGCTTCCATGTCCCACGTCGCACGTCTATCTGTGGTGACGAAGACCAAGGCTGATTCATGTGCCTGGAAGTATGTCTCTTGCGTCTGCGCATCTGTTCCTTCACACGATATCCTTTCAAGGGCGTACTATTCTGATGGCGTTTTGGTTCCCCCGAAACAAGGTCAAACGCCGGATCCCAAACCTTGCGCAGGCAACGACGGAACGACCATCACGGTATGTCTCATCCTCTGTTGTAGATAATTAGGTACCCAAGACGGCAGATCGAGGACATGTTCTACAATACCCCGACTCGGCTTTCTGCCCTTCGGAGCCCTTCTGAGGAGTACGCGAAGATTCTAGATGTTATTACAAAATATGCGGTACACAATTCAAAGATATCGTTCCTTTGCAAGAAGGTATGGCCGAGGTGTGTTAAGCACAGCCGTTTCCATTAACACTCTCTACAGGCCGGCTCTCCCAGTCCAGAAATATCGACTGCCCCAGTTTCAGACGTCTCTCAGGCGATTCGACTGCTCTATGGTCATGCGATTGCAAAAGAACTACTGCATGTTGAAATCGCCCCCGAGAAGGCCAAAGATGACGTCGACGATCCTGAAAGGTGGTCTGCCGAGGCTTACTGTACAAGTGCCAACTACCAAGGCAAGAAGACCAACCTTCTATTGTTCATCAATCGTGGGTGTGGAATCCTTCTGTACGCACGGCACAGGGATCATCTCTGCTGGTTCTGCCATAGATCGCCTTGTCGAGTCCACCGCTATCAAGAGGGCAGTAGAGAGTGTGTACAGCGGAGTTTTGCCTAAGGGTGCATTCCCTTTCGTGTACCTCAGGTATTTATGTCATGCTCTGTTAACCTCACCGCTTCATTCTTTTTTGCAGCCTCGAAATGGATCCCCGTGCCGTGGACGTCAATGTACACCCAACTAAACGGGAGGTCCTATTTCTGAACGAAGAGGCCGTGATTGAGCGCATATCAGACTCCATACAACAGCATGTAGTAGGCCAAAGCCAGTCGAGAGTATTTGAGTACCAGGTGTGCCTTTCGCGTCAAGCAAGGGGATCCACTCACATGTGCACAAAGACTCTGCTTCCTGGCGTATCAGTAGATCCAGCACCAAAGAAAGGTAAGAAGAGGGAAAGAGACAAAGAAACTGAGATCGAAGGCGAGGAGGAGGAGAGTGAGGACGAAGACAGGCCTACAACAAGTGCGCCAAGTAAGTCTTGGAGAGACGTTATAGCCATCCACTCATCTCTCTACAGTACAGAAAACTCTTTCTCAGCACAAAGTGCGGACGTCCCTCCAGGATCGTACACTAGAATCCATGCTTCCTATGACCAATCCTGCGCGTTCGGACGGCGATGACCCTTCAGGGACAGCTATACGGCTCAGAGACATCAAGGAGTCTCAGTGCGATCTGACGTCCATCATGGAACTCAGACAATCCGTCATTAGTAGCATCCACTATGGTTTGTTGTCTCGTTAACTGTGGGAATATACTAACCTCTGCTCTTAGACCTCACGGAGATTATCCGAAGGCATACCTTCGTCGGGGTGGTAGACAATATCCGTTGTCTATCCCTCATTCAGCACCAGACAAAATTGTATCTTATCAATCATGCTGCTTTAGCGTACGCATTCGGGACATTCCTTGCTATTATCGATGGTCAACAACTGCTACAGGGAAGAAATGTTCTATCAGTTGGCACTCATGCAATTTGGCGATTGCAAGCGCTTGCGGCTGGACCCGCCCCCACCCTTGCTCACCCTGCTTAAGCTTGCAGTAGATGGTGAAAGCGGTACAGAACGAAGTGGACTGAACAAGGAGGTGATAGTGGAGGTGAGTGTTCTTCCACAATTGTAGAATATTCGTTATGTCACCGAGTTCTCTAGCGCATTGCAAAAACCCTGGTTGACCGAAGAGAGATGCTCAAAGAATATTTCGCGCTAGATATTTCCGAATCAGGAGATATTCTTACTCTTCCACACCTTCTGAAAGAATACACTCCGGATCTCAATAAGTTGCCAACCTTCCTCATGCGGCTCGGACCACAGGTTAGATGGCTTTCGCTCGAGAAGATACCTATGCTTATCATATCCATCAGGTGAATTGGAAGTCAGAAAAAGAATGCTTCGAATCCTTTATGCGGGAACTAGCTTATTTCTATTCTCCAGCCCCAGCCGTACTGTTGCCCTCTGATGGTAGTGCGACACAGGAGAAATCGACTGCATGGCAAATAGAACACATTTTGTTCCAGGCACTGCGGAAGTTCTTGATTGCACCGAGGTCCTTGCTGGACCACGATGTCCTTCAAGTAGCCAACCTTCCTGACCTATACAGGGTTTTCGAGCGATGTTGACCAGGTCTACCTAGTGCATCCAACACTACCACCATTCCTATTGCATTGTACAGTTGACTATGTATTAATATGGCATGTACGATAGTTATACACCAAGTCAGGTAGGACCAAAGCCCAGAAAAAACGAGTACAGGATACATACACGGGCTAGTGAGTAGCATTGCCATTCGAAAGATTGTGATGGTACGCAGGTAAATCATATACAAATGCATCCATCTCCGACTCGGAGCCACTATCATCATCTGAGTCGTCGGAGAAATAGCGTAAATTCCCTATCTGGAATACATCCGCAAATGGGGTACCAGGAGAATCGCCAGAGTCGTCAGTTGACCGTGCAATGATGGTGGCGACCCGCTCTTCGAGTTGCTGACTGGGAAGGAGAGTGTGGTGCGACTTGCTGTTCTGGAAGAACTCGCTCAGCTCGTGGAGATCTTGAACCAAAACCCCCAGGTCTTCGTCTAATGCATCCGCGAATGAGACAATTTCCCCACGTGGTTCCAGCCGGATCAGAGACGGTCGCCAAGCCCCGATGCATGTTTGCGCGACTGCATAGATATTATGCCTGCATGTTTCGCGTTTGGCGTCTGCATGCGCAATGCACCACCCTGATTCCTCGGGGACACCGAAGATCTCGCCATCGTCCGAAGGTGTATGATTGAGAGGCATATGCATGCTCATGCGCAAAACTTGTCTCGCATTTGGACCTCCAGATACTTTAGTAGGCTCTTCAAGGACGTCCAAAGCTTGAGAGGCTAGGTCTCCTTCGACGACTCTCAGTAGTGGCATAAGGTGTTCCGTATTAAGACAGTGAGAAGTGTTGCGAGGGTCGCGTTGTTGGAAGAACACCTTCAGTACTTGCATAGCGTGGATACGCACCCAGTTTTCCTTGTTGAGAACTAGACCAAGAAGTAGCGTCGCGACATCAGACCAATGCGCTGCATAATGTTCACGAAGGCATGCCACAGACTGCCTAAGAAAATCGTCCTTGGTTCTGAAACGGTTCTTGGTGAAGGAAATCATGACGCGAGAGATGGAGTCGCGGCCTTCCTGCTCGGCCAGTTTGGCTATAGACGTACAGAAGTCGTCAAGCACCATGTCATGAGTATCATTCGGCATGGCATGGAGACACCATGGTAAGGACAGCGCGAAAAGTGCACACAACCGGAGTTCGGAATCTTCCACCAGACGTGAATCGCTTATTCGGGTGAGTTGGCGCAAAGCCGTGAAGGTGTCATGCATTGCAGTCGTCGAGCGCATACCGCTCAGAAGGTGTGCCTGTATACCACTTGAACCATTCCAAGATTCTGGTCGCTGCAACAAGAGTGACTCCCCTATGTCCCGATCATCTAAATCGAGCCGAGAGAGGACTGCTGTCAAGAACTTCACAGCTTCAATGAATTCCTTCTCCACCACGGTCATGAGACACGCTGCAGCGGCCCAGAATATCCGAGGGAGGATGACCGGATCAAAGTTCCCTGCAACAACCGAAGTAGTCATAGTTGCAATGATTTCAGCATTAAAAGGGTGCAATTCACTGTCCTGATCCCCTGCCATAGTGGTGAAACGAACAAGTATGTGCCCCAGCACGACTTGAGTAAGAGGGAGTTTCAGAGCTCGATACACTTGAAGGCAGCGCATGGCAATACTTCGGATGGCACAGTGGTCCAAGTATTCAATGGCGACTCTACCCAGGTTTGATGCCAGGTCTGGCACCGAAGGACCGACAACGGAAATGATTTGTGTTACAATGTATTCCATCCGAGCGTTGACCACGTCGTCTGTATCTTCATCCGTCCAGAACAGCGCATCACCTTTCTCCTCCATAGCGCTGACAACAGCAAGAAGTGCTGCTTGATTGGAGGCTCCCGCCTTATCTGCAGCCGTCGGGTACCGGGGAATACAAGATCTCATTAACTGGTACAACATGTGACGGACCGTAGAACGCAACATCGGCACGCGATGATCAATGTGGGACAGAACAGCCACAACTATAGCAGGTATCTGGTCATGGTAGTTCCAAAGGCGCTCCAGAGCGACGGAGCCGATAAACAGCATTGCATATTGCGCCGAGCCTAGGAAGTATCTTGGCTGATCATCCGCGAACAATACGTCCAAATCCGACCATAGTTCAAGCTCTGCTGGCGTCAAATGCTTCAGCCTGTGTTCGAGGGTGGGTAGCATTCTAGCTGGTTCGCAGACACTGCACAGTTCCTCAAAAATCTGAACGCCAACAGCGGATCTCGACAGACACGCTACCACCTCAGATGCGCACTTCACAAAGGGCTTTGTGGCCACTTTGGAGCACTCGTTGACTAGATATGATGCAATGGCCCGTCCACAACGAGGGTCCGGAACTTCGACAAGGCGGGCCCATATTGCAGCAATTTGTTCCGGTTCTGCATCGCTGTATCTTTTTGTCAAGGAAAGTAGGTGATAGACGGCCACGCTACCATCGGTAGTTAGATGCAAGGAGTTGGGATCAGGGTCCTTGAGGGAAAGATTCGGCATCCAATGCTCGAGACTCTGAAGCATTAGATGTGACACCCTGCCGTTGCCGTTCCGGTGTATCCGCAGGAGTAGCATAGTGACTTCCACAAGGATTTGGTGTGCTTGATCGGGGTGTTCACCAGCGAGACATTCGGCAATCAGACGATGAGCTTGTAGATACACGCTAGGCGTGGTATTCATGACCATCGTCTCGAACTCGGACATCGCCAGCACACCAAGGGAGCGTTCATGCGTGGTTACCAGGATGTCGAAGGCGCGTCGTCTGAGCAAAACATCTTCATGACAAAGGTTCGCCATTCCCAGACTCACGAGCTGAGCAAATGTGAAGGGATGGGTCGGGGCATTGCAGACAACGTCAGCGAGCACTTCAAAGAATGCCTTGCTACTCAGGGAAGAGGAACTTGGATCGCAGAAGCTGTGATTAATGACGTCGCCTAGGAAGGAAGGGGCAGGCTGTGGCAGTGTAAGCAGAGACCGCAAAGCTTTCCTAGGCAGGGATGTGAGAAAGAACGCATTGAACTATCAGCAACACTAACTTGGCACTCAAACCCAGTTGCGCATGGCCTGTTTCGAAGACTGCATGAACGCGTTCTAATATTTGTATGGGATCAGGTGGTTTTGGGAGGTCCTGTGGTGGACGTTCTGTAGGAGAGGCAGACTCTACGGTATCAGGCGGATGGCAAGCTTTTTGCTACCGGACCCGGGAATGAGCATTGGAAATCGACTGAAGTAACTATACTCACACAGAGGGCCGCCAACGCACCAATGGTTGCACTAGATAGGAGTTTGGTCTCATGCTGAAATCTTTCACTGGCATCCGACTCAGTCCCTGGATCGTTGGCAGCAGCAACGGCCGCCCTTTGCATAAGGATGAATCTCTGCTTAGCAGACTCGCTCTGGGGACCATACTGGCACCATTCTTCTATTAGGCGATAAAGTGTCAAATGAATATTAGGCGGAGTGAAACGGTCTGAATCCGGGAGTGCCGCCAGGGCTTCGAAGAGGCGTTGTACAAGCCCACAAAAATACCGGCGCAGACGTTGATGCACATAATTATCTCGGTTTTCCGAGGATAGTAGAAAGGCCTGCGTGTTACGGACAAACTTCAACGCATGCGAGAGTGCATCCTGCTTTGCAGACAGTTTCGGATGTTGTAAATAAGGTGCGGTGAGGTAGTAGATTCGCGCAATAGTGGAGTGTAACCTCGCTTGACGACGAGAGCGACCCATCCAACCTGAGGAACCACCTTTAGGCCTGATCTCATCGTAGAATTGACGGGATGCAAATGAGTTTAGGTCCTCTAACAGCTGCGAATATGCATCGGGAGGGAAAGCACTGATACTCAGCACGGCGGCATCTCTGAAGGGGGTGTAATCTGAGTCTAGGAACGGCGTTAGATGTCTGAACAGGTTGCGGGAAGTAGTTGTTCTTTCTCGCTCGAAGGCAGCATCCGAGGGTGCTCTTGAATGCTCGCGACCAGCGTGGACCATGGCTGGGCGACCCTCGGACGCTGTAACAGTACAAGAGATGACCTTGACCCAAATGTGCCACTGGTCAATCAGATGCATGTTCTCCCTGACTAATTTGTAACCATCTTTTTCCGACGTCCGTGAGGCTTGCGAACGGCTTGTCGACCCGGATATCCCCGCTAGATGCAGCATAGTGGGGTGGTAACGAGATGCAGCTGCTTCCACGATGGCCCTACAATCGGAAACCAACTTGGGGGCTAGTAATTGACAGGAGCGTATGAACGACGGATAAATGTAACGCCATATCCTGCGGTCTTTGTCGTTGCTACTATCTCCAATGCGTAGAAGGACATCAGATTTGCCTAGCTTCCTCCACTGTTGCAAGCGATCCAGTTCGGCACGATCCAATAGTTCATCGAAGCCTTGGAGATATGAACTATCGTTAGCAGTATACTGAAACAGTGCCGTGAACTGCACTGGTGACAGATTTAGATCTGAGCAAGTGAAGAGTTCGAAGAGGGGGAGTAGCGACCGAACCACTTTGACTCCCGCACAACGGATAGACGACGCATCGTGCGATAAGAGGAAGAGTGCACCTGTAGCAATCTCACTGGCTAGTTTCGCTGTTCCTTGCAGCTCGCTACCCGTCATGTCCAGCTTTCCTCGTGGTATCAACCCAGAGACCCAGCTATCGACTACGCTCGTCCAGAGGTTCAGCAGTCTTGCACTCTCGAGCACACTGCGAACACCAGTCACCTCGCGTTCGAAGCTTTTCGGATCAAATAAATTGGCTGTGAACCATTTCAGTACTATAGAACTATGTCTCGCGTCCTTGACCAATCTTCGCAAGGCCGCGCCAGCTGCTTCTCCGACCCGTGGCTCGATATGTATGACACCCCGGACCAGTATATCGACAGCCTCCCGGAGGGGAAGTGACGTGGTGTGAAGGCAGCGCGGCCAGGACTGGAAACAGGTCTGCAGAATGTTGATTTGAGGGGCAAGTGAGCTCGGATATGCGACCGCGCCCTCAGGGTGCCGTCGGATGACTATGCTATGTGATTCTTCGAAGGAAACAGCACTACTAGTCGAAGTCAAACGCGCAAGCGCCCATTGCTCATCAAAGACGGACATGCGTCCAACGGCATGGAAACAAGATTGTGCGATCGCCGATATGGTCGAACCAAAATGTTCGTAAAAGTCTTGTACTCCAGGTTTCGACAGTACAGCAGGTGGCAACGTGTCCGACGATGACGAATAGTCATCCCATGACGGCACAGCCGAGAAGTCTGAGCCCGTCGGCCATGTGGGCGTGGGGTCCTCGCGCTCAAGGGCATGCAGCGTCAACAAAGTCGCCTGTACTGAGATGATGACTCGTTCGGGAACCAAATTTCCTCCAGATTCCTGCAAGAGCTCCATGCAGAAATTACGACCAAAGTCGAAGTATTTAGACAGAACGAAATGTACGATGCAAATAAATGGTTCGAGGTGTTCCTCGTTAAGATAGACCAGTGCACGTCCAGGAGGAAAGAGATGCTTGAGCAGCGAATCGAGTTTGGCTGTGCTTGTCGAGGGAGGCTCCTGGCATCGAAAGAGATAGGTCCATATTAAGCGCATCATGCCATTCATGACTGGTATTCGATTCGGCTTGTCCTGATTAAATAATCTTAGCACAAGGACCCCTTTTAAACAGGATAGGTGCGTGTACCTTCAGCTTCCCGATGCCGTACTCAAAACAAGCAGACCAAGTTTTCAAGAAGTATTGGTGGGATGCAACACATAGCGCGGTGACTGCAAGAGGATAGGCAGCATGCCAGTATCGAGGTTTTCCCATCATCTCTCGGGCACGAGGGTAAATCCTCTCCATCGCTTTCTCCCACAGCGGATAATTGACTTCTGCTTGTGCAGTCTGCAACGTTGTTAGAAAATGGAGTTGAAATTGTCGCCTAGAGCTACCTTGCCGATAGGATGGAGTAGCCGCGTAAGCGTCTCCGCAAAAGCAATTTTGAAGCGAAGTCCGTGTGCATTCTCAAAGGACTTAGCCAAGAATTCCATAAACTCTGCACCTTCTTCGAATGCCTCAAGGGGCCAAACCTGGTGCATTGAACAATAAGTAAATGGCTGTGACACTGTGCAGAAAACCCCGCCAACATACTTTAAGCTGCACGTAGCGCAAACCCTTCACCAAGTTCTCAAACTTGGTGTCCAAATCTTTTGTAATGTGACCACTGGTCACTGGTGCAAGTTCGTTCAGGAAACGATCGGTTACACTCACAAATCTATGGCGAGTGAGGCACGTAATGTCAAATAGCGGGAAGACTAACCTGATTCTAGCGAGACACCCCAAGACGGCAGCATACAAGTCTGCGCACAATCGATAGTTTGCATTTGTAGCCGTGGTGGGACTCTTAAATTGCTCAAAGATAGTCTCCTCGAGAGAGTGGCCAAACGAGTCACTTAAGGCCTGAGCAGGCACGGAAGAAAGGACTGAGACGAGCGCTCTACACATAATATAGACGGCAGCAAGAGATTTACGTTCCGCCATTCGTGATTGAGTTGAACCGGCCCCGTTTGCCTTCGAAACTTCTCCGATGCCACGACGCCATCGCATTATTGCGTCTACTACATTTTTCGCGTGCCGTTGGGCAATCTTGCCCAGGGAGCGTAATATATCGTCCAGCTGGGGATCAAGAGACGGTCCCAGATAATCCGTGAGAAGGGGATCGTTATCCTACAGTCAAATCGCATGAGTCTGCTGAATGCTTTTAAGTGGCGTCGTGCAACAGGAAAACTTACTGGGCTTTCTCGTAAGAAGGCTTCTATTTTTGCCTCTGCAAGCGTCGCGAAGCGGATAAAGACCGCATGGAGAGCATAATCTGCGGGAGTTTTAGCCACGCTGGCCCCCACCGAGTGATCATCTTCCGATATTGCTGGGCTGTCGTCACGGGAAGCCAGGAACCCCTCCGGAACACGTGGGACTGGAGGGGGAGAAGAAGAGGCATGTCCGAATGTGAACGGATGGTTCGATGAGTGATGCCCATGGTCGCTGCCGTTGTCCGAGTAATGAAATATGGATCCAGACTGCGAATGCTGTGAGCGCGCTTTCGAGTGTTCACGGGCACGAGCCAGAGACCGGGGCGGTCGAGAATCGCTTGAGGCAGGAGTCGGTGGCCGAGGATGTGATGGACTCGTGACATTTGCATGCTTCGAAGTTGAAGTGATGGAATGCGCCAGAGAAGATGTCGATCTGTTGAAAGGATTCTTGAGGATGGGGTAGGCTTGATGGTGGTCGAGACTCGGAAGAGGAGGTACGTCCGGCTGACTTTTTGTACTAGACCTGAACGCGTTTCGAATGGACGCGAAAGACGATTTCTTGCTGAACGGAGACGTGCCAGTAGTCGTACTTGAGATCGCAGACGCGGACGTCGCAGTGGAGGGCTGAGAAGAGTGGGCAAATGGCCTTCGCGGCAGGTGCTCGAGAAAAGAGTCTTCCGAAGCGACAGAATCGCCTCTCGTATGTGAGCCAAAATACCCTCGATCGGTCGTTGGCGTGAGGATGGTGGGCGAGTCCAGCCCAGAGTTGGACGCGCCTCCAAAGCCAAAAGCTCCAGCACGTCCAAACGGTATTGGGGTGGACGAGAAGTCGTTCTCGTCGAGGTCTGTGAGGCGTTAGATACGGTGAACAAGAGCAGTCGTCGTCGTAACTGACCAGGGATTGTGATCTGTATGCCCTCCGAGGTCATTGTCGAGGTCCAACCGCTGGCACAGACAAGCAAATCCTGGCACAGGTGGGTGTTGAAAAGGACCCTCGGCTCGGCGAAAACGTTAGTTGCCCCGGATCTAATTATGTACACAAGTGCTCGAAACGAGAACAAGGCCTACTATCTATGCGATCAGTCTGATGGCGCAGATCGTTTCTAGTATTTGCCTTGGATGCAGTACATATACATGGGTAGCATTAGATACAAAATAGCAGGTGTACGGTATGCCGAGGTAACGCTACAGCAACTAAACAATCTAGTCTCCAATGGAGGGTCAATAATGCAAGTACTGGGTCAGCGTGATATGTATCTAGACGGGCCCACGCTCATCAAAATCAACCCAACGTGACTTCCGCATCCTCGTCTACAAGTTCCCATCCCTCTTCCTCCACGATCTGATTATGGCGTCGTGGCGAGTGCACGTCCCACTCCCGATCACCAGTCGGCGTCCCGAGCGAACGCGAGCTGTCGTCCAAGGCATTTCCTACGATGGCACGTTGGCGTCGCCCTCGGCTAGGAACAGCAGTGGTCGCCTGCAGGAGTTGAACAAAGTCGAGCGGAAACGATGGGGATGTTGGCGGCGGGAGAAGAGGGGTGGTCGCGTGTGAGCGGCTTTTCCAAGGTTAGTTTGTCTTGAAATGCGATCGAATAATGCACATACCGACCGAGCTCACCACTACAGCACACAGCCCATAGGTTAGATAACGCATCTCCCGCTTGCGAAAGGGGTATCTCGACACCTTGGGTATGGGCGAGGTAACACACGTTATATAGCAACATAGCAAACGCTGTTGTGAAGGACACCTGAGGCTGGGATATAGAAGGTGTCAGGGAAGTGGTAGATGCAGACAATGTTGAAGACATCGGGGGTGAAACCGGAGGCTGGTGTGCAGGAGCTGTAGGGGACGTGGGTGACGATGACCGCGTGGATCCAGGGGCAGAAAGGTGTAGTGGGTGCTTTGTCGTCCATCTCCACACATCCACATATATTAGTACTTGGCATGAAGAAGGAAACACCAAGTGCTCACTTTGCCCAGCTACCCGACTCACCACCACGGCTGGCACCAATCCAAGGTTGGCCAACTCCGAAACGACCACCAGTCCATACAATTTCGAACGGAAGCTTCACACCGAGGTAGAATGCCAGCAAGCCGAGAAAATGGACTGTGTATGTCACAACCGCATTGATGTGCACTGGCGGGTAGCCTATGCCGACGTATGGCGTGAGCATGGACAATACAAACCGAAGAGACAGCGAGACTAACGCCGAATATCTCCTGGCACTGGTAGGACGAGCCCGCCCACGGTCCACTCTCCACGTGCGCCAGCACGCCCGCCTATGGCTGGCCGACCGCCGACCTCCACTACACTGAACACCTCGACAAGTTCTTGTACAAG
>JADGIP010000274.1:0-24231 GCA_016618355.2 Astraeus odoratus | reverse complement strand
CGTACGGACGGCATCAGCATGGCGTTCCCGCAGTGGCGCTTTAACCTGCGTTCGTCCAACACCGAGCCGGTGGTGCGCCTGAACGTGGAATCCCGCGCTGACACAGCGCTGATGGAAGAGAAGACAAAAGAGATTCTGGCTTTGCTCAGGGCGTGAGGGGGGCCGCCAGCGTATTTCTGGCGGTTTGACTGTACCTGGATTGTGCAATCAGTGTGACATAGATCAGCAAAAGCTATTCATGTCACCTAATACTGCGTTAACATCTCAACCACATTTCAAGCCGCGCATAAGCCGTGGTGACCACACCTGACAGGAGTATGTAATGTCCAAGCAACAGATCGGCGTTGTCGGTATGGCAGTGATGGGGCGCAACCTGGCGCTCAACATCGAAAGCCGTGGTTATACCGTCTCCGTTTTCAACCGCTCCCGTGATAAGACTGAAGAAGTGATTGCCGAGAACCCAGGCAAGAAGCTGGTTCCTTTCTATACGGTGAAAGAGTTCGTTGAGTCTCTGGAAACGCCTCGTCGAATCCTGCTAATGGTGAAAGCGGGCGCAGGTACCGATGCAGCTATCGACTCCCTGAAGCCTTACCTCGAAAAAGGCGACATCATCATTGATGGCGGTAACACCTTCTTCCAGGACACCATTCGTCGTAACCGTGAATTGTCCGCTGAAGGCTTCAACTTCATCGGTACCGGTGTTTCCGGTGGCGAAGAGGGTGCGCTGAAAGGCCCATCTATCATGCCTGGTGGCCAGAAAGAAGCGTACGAACTGGTTGCGCCTATTCTGACTAAAATCGCTGCTGTTGCGGAAGATGGCGAGCCGTGTGTGACTTATATCGGTCCGGACGGTGCGGGTCACTATGTAAAAATGGTGCACAACGGCATCGAATACGGCGATATGCAGCTGATCGCAGAAGCATACTCCCTGCTGAAAGGCGGCCTGAATCTCTCTAATGAAGAGCTGGCTGAAACCTTTACCGAGTGGAATAAAGGCGAGCTTAACAGCTACCTGATCGACATCACCAAAGATATCTTCACGAAGAAAGATGAAGAAGGTAAATACCTGGTTGATGTGATCCTGGATGAAGCAGCGAACAAAGGTACCGGTAAATGGACCAGCCAGAGCTCTCTGGATCTGGGCGAGCCGCTGTCTCTGATCACCGAATCCGTCTTTGCGCGTTATATCTCTTCTCTGAAAGAGCAGCGCGTTGCGGCTTCTAAAGTGCTGTCCGGCCCACAGGCTAAACCAGCCGGTGACAAAGCTGAGTTCGTCGAGAAAGTTCGTCGCGCCCTGTACCTGGGTAAAATCGTCTCCTACGCGCAGGGCTTCTCACAGCTGCGTGCGGCGTCTGACGAGAATAACTGGGACCTGAACTACGGCGAGATCGCGAAGATCTTCCGCGCGGGTTGCATCATTCGTGCGCAGTTCCTGCAGAAAATCACCGATGCCTATGCTGAAAACGCAGGTATCGCTAACCTTCTGCTGGCACCGTACTTTAAGAAGATTGCAGACGAGTACCAGCAGGCGCTGCGTGACGTGGTTGCCTACGCTGTACAGAACGGTATCCCGGTTCCAACCTTCTCCGCTGCGGTGGCGTATTACGATAGCTACCGCGCTGCCGTTCTGCCTGCCAACCTGATTCAGGCACAGCGTGACTATTTCGGCGCGCATACTTACAAGCGCACGGATAAAGAAGGCGTGTTCCACACCGAATGGATGGAATAAGTTAACTTACTCGCTATCATCAAACCCGGAGCCTGTCTCCGGGTTTTTTTATGCAAAAATGCCGCGCATTATTCGAAGTAGTCTGAATCTCATCCCGCTCGTTGTGATTACTCCTGGTTTGCCTTGACAGTTCTGTTTATCAGGAGGTACAAAGCCCAACAGTTATGTTTATCGCGATGGTCTGCCGGCCATCAATACAGTTAACTAAAAGAAGTCATTAGCGAATGAAAATAACAATTTCCGGAACAGGGTATGTCGGTCTTTCTAACGGCATTCTGATTGCTCAGAACCATGAAGTGGTTGCGCTGGATATCGTGCAGGCCAAAGTGGATATGCTCAATCAGAAGAAATCGCCGATTGTCGACAAAGAAATCCAGGACTATCTCAGCTACAAACCGCTGAATTTCCGTGCCACGACAGATAAAGAAGATGCATACCGCGATGCGGATTACGTCATCATTGCGACGCCTACTGACTACGATCCAAAAACCAATTACTTCAACACCTCAACCGTAGAAGCGGTTATCAAAGATGTTATTGCGGTCAATCCTGATGCGGTGATGGTTATTAAATCAACCATTCCTGTCGGCTTTACCAAATCCATCAAAGAAAAGTTTGGTATCGATAATATTTTCTTCTCGCCTGAGTTCCTGCGTGAGGGGAGAGCGCTTTACGATAACCTGCATCCTTCCCGTATCGTTATTGGCGAACGCTCTGAGCGCGCTGAACGTTTCGCTGCGCTGCTTCAGGAAGGTGCGGTGAAGAAAGATATTCCGGTGCTGTTCACAGACTCCACCGAAGCGGAGGCAATTAAGCTTTTCGCAAATACCTATCTGGCAATGCGAGTCGCTTACTTCAATGAGCTCGACAGCTATGCAGAAAGTCTTGGACTGAATACCCGCCAGATTATTGAAGGGGTTTGCCTCGACCCGCGTATTGGCAACCACTACAACAACCCCTCATTTGGCTACGGCGGCTATTGCCTGCCAAAAGATACCAAGCAGCTGCTGGCAAACTACCAGGCTGTACCGAATAATCTCATTTCTGCGATTGTTGACGCTAACCGGACGCGTAAAGATTTCATCTCCGATTCTATTCTTGCGCGCCAGCCGAAAGTGGTCGGCGTGTATCGTTTGATCATGAAGAGCGGTTCCGATAATTTCCGCGCCTCTTCCATTCAGGGGATCATGAAGCGCATCAAGGCGAAAGGCGTTGAGGTTATTATTTATGAACCGGCCATGCAGGAAGATCAGTTCTTCAATTCCCGCGTGATCCGCGATCTGGATGCTTTTAAGAAGGAAGCGGATGTCATCATCTCGAACCGCATGGCCGAAGAGCTGGCTGACGTCGCTGACAAAGTCTATACCCGCGATCTGTTCGGTAGCGACTAATTCTATTACGTTAAAATAAAAAACCCGGCTGATTTGCCGGGTTTTTTATTTTCAGACCTTATAAAACTCGCGGTACCAGTCAACGAAGTTCTTCACGCCGTCTTTAACCGAGGTTTGCGGTTTGAAACCGATCACGTCATAGAGCGCTTTCGTGTCGGCGCTGGTTTCCAGGACATCGCCCGGCTGGAGTGGCAACATATTTTTCTCGGCTTTCTTACCCAGCGCCTCTTCCAGCGCGGTGATGTAGTCCATCAGTTCTACTGGCGAACTGTTACCGATGTTGTAAACGCGGTAAGGTGCTGAACTTGTTGCCGGTGAGCCGGTCTCGACGGTCCAGTTTGCGTCAGGATGGGGAATAACATCCTGCAGGCGGATAATTGCTTCAGCGATATCATCGATGTAGGTGAAGTCGCGCTTCATCTTGCCGTAGTTATAGACATCGATGCTTTTGCCTTCAATCATCGCTTTAGTAAACTTAAACAGCGCCATGTCCGGGCGTCCCCACGGACCGTATACGGTAAAGAAGCGCAGTCCGGTGGTCGGCAGGTTGTAGAGATGCGAATAGGTGTGCGACATCAGCTCATTGGCTTTTTTGGTCGCGGCATAGAGTGAAACCGGGTGATCTACGGAATCGTCAGTGGAGAAGGGCATCTTACGGTTGAGGCCATATACGGAGCTGGATGAGGCATACAGCAAATGCTGAACGTGGTTATGGCGGCAGCCTTCCAGCACGTTGAGATGGCCAATTAAGTTGGCATCCGCATAAGCGTGTGGATTTTCCAGGGAGTACCGGACGCCTGCCTGTGCAGCCAGATGAATGACCCGATCAAACTTCTCACCGGCGAAAAGCGCTGCCATACCTTCCCGATCGGCTAATTCCATCTTGTGGAAGGTGAATCGCTCCGATTGTAGCCGTTCCAGACGTGCCAGCTTTAAATTAACATCGTAATAGTCGTTCAGGTTATCAATACCGACAACCTCATGACCGCCCTCAATGAGGCGTTTGCTGACATTCGAACCGATAAAACCCGCTGCACCCGTTACCAGAAATTTCATATCTTTCCTCAAATACCCAACGCTTACAGATGCGATAACGCATCACATGGTGACTATGATAGCGCGAAGGGGGCGAGTTACATAACGCATCTTTCCGATATAACTCATCGGATTCTTATAGAAAAATCCCCAGCAATAGATAAACTATGAAAACACAATTATGTTTGCCCTTTTTCATTTGTTAGGGAATGTATGACGCACAACAACAATAGCCAGGTCATCCGAAGCAATGACCCTGAGCAAATTGATTTACTTGATTTAGTGCTGCAGCTGTGGCGTGGGAAGTGGATGATAGCAACGTTTGTTGTTGTTTTTATTGCCCTGGCTATTGGTTATCTTTCTGTTGCGAAAGAGAAGTGGACCTCAAGCGCGATTATTGCCCAGCCTGATGCCGCCCAAATAGCGACCTATTCAAATGCATTGAACATCCTCTATGGCAGTGCTGCCCCTTCAATGCTGGACATTCAAACGCGTGCGATTGGCCGTTTCAACTCATCTTTCTCGGCGTTATCGCAGGCGCTGGACAATCAGGAAGTGCCAGAAAAACTGACTATTGAGCCTACTGTGAAAGGACAAACGCTGCCTTTAAGCGTCTCCTATACCAGTACATCTGCCGAAGCTGCGCAAAAGCAGCTGGCGCAGTACATTCAGCAGATTGATGAGCAAACGGCAAAAGAACTTGCCCTTGACCTTAAGGACAATATTAAAGAGCAGGTTAAAACCCTGAACGATTCCCTGGTAAATCAGGAAAAGGTTGCCCAGGAGCAGAAAGATCTGCGTATCAAGCAGATCGTTGAGGCGCTGAAAAATGCTGAAGCGGCGAAAATCTCCTCGCCGCAGCTCCAGCAAACCCAGGATGTGACTCAGGAGACGATGTTCCTGCTGGGAAGCGAGGGGCTGAAATCAATGATTCAAAACGAAGCCTCTCGTCCGCTGGTCTTTTCTGCTGCTTACTATCAGACCAGGCAAAACTTGCTGGACATTCAAAATCTGAACGTAAACCCGGACACTATCCATGTCTACCGTTACGTCATGAAACCGGATCTGCCCGTTCGTCGCGATAGCCCGAAAAAAGCCATTGTGCTGATTCTTGCCGTGCTGCTGGGCGGAATGATTGGTTCCGGTGTGGTATTAGGACGTAACGCATTACGCAACTACAAACCAAAAGCCTGATTTGCAGATTAAAAAAAACCGGGGAAAATCCCCGGTTTTTTTATTTATGACGCTTTCGTAGATTCTCAATCACCGCCGTCAAATCCAGTTCCTGATCCTGCAGCAGCACCAGCAGGTGATACATCAAATCCGACGCTTCATTCGTCAACTCTTCCCGGTCGTGTACGGTCGCGGCCAGCGCCGTCTCAACGCCTTCTTCACCCACCTTCTGCGCAATACGCTTAGTCCCGCTGGCATACAGCTTCGCGGTATAGGAGCTCTCAGGATCCGCGGATTTACGCTCCGCCAGGAGTTGCTCAAGCTGATACAGGAACAGCCACTGGTGACTCGCCTCGCCGAAGCAGCTGCTGGTGCCTTTATGGCAGGTTGGGCCGATTGGGTTCACCAGCACCAGCAGGGTATCGTTATCGCAGTCTGGCGTCATGCTGACCACGTTCAGGAAGTGCCCCGAGGTTTCCCCTTTGGTCCACAGGCGCTGCTTCGTGCGCGAGAAAAACGTCACTTTGCCGCTGTCGATCGTTTTTGTCAGCGCGTCCTGGTTCATATACCCCAGCATCAGAACTTCGCCTGAGACGGCATGCTGTACAACCACCGGCAATAATCCGTCAGTTTTTTCCCAGTCCAGCTGCGCCTGTTGTTGCTCTGTTAACATACCCTGATCTCCACGCCCTGGTCGGCCAGGTACGTTTTTAACTCGCCAATATTGATAATCTGTTTGTGGAACACGGACGCGGCCAGCGCGCCGTCCACGTTCGCATCGCGGAAGGCTTCCAGGAAGTGTTCCATGGTGCCCGCGCCGCCGGAGGCAATCAGCGGAACGTGGCAGACCGCGCGAACTTTCTTCAGCTGCTCGAGATCGTAACCGTTACGCACGCCGTCCTGGTTCATCATGTTCAGCACAATCTCACCTGCGCCGCGCTTCTGCACTTCCTGCACCCAGTCGAGCGTTTCCCACTGCGTCACGCGCGTCCGGCTTTCATCGCCGGTATATTGGTTAACGTGATATTTGCCGGTTGCGGCGTCGAACCAGGTATCAATCCCTACCACTATGCACTGCACACCAAAGCGATCGGCCAGGCGGGTAATCAGTTCCGGCTCGGCCAGAGCAGGGGAGTTGATGGAAATCTTGTCGGCGCCAAAAGAGAGAATTTTGGCGGCGTCATCAGCAGACTTAATCCCGCCCGCCACGCAGAACGGAATATCAATCACTTCCGCCACGCGCGCGACCCAGCTTTTATCGACCACGCGGCCATCGCTGGAGGCGGTGATATCATAGAAGACCAGTTCGTCAGCGCCTTCATCGGCATAGCGTTTTGCCAGCGGGACGATATCGCCAATGATCTCGTGGTTGCGGAACTGCACGCCTTTCACAACCTGACCATCGCGCACGTCAAGACAAGGAATTATCCGTTTTGCCAGCATTGAATCGCCTCCGTCACCGTAAATTTACCTTCCAGCAGGGCCCGGCCCACAATCACGCCCTGTACCCCCGTTCCGCGCAGCGCGGCGATATCGGCTAAGTCACCGATGCCGCCAGATGACTGGAATGCCACCTGCGGATAACGGGCGCAAACTTCTTCATATAAAGAAACGTTGGAACCCGCCAGCGTGCCGTCGCGCGAGATGTCCGTGCACAGCACGTGCTTCAGGCCCACAGGGAGATACGTCTCGACCAGCGCTTCCAGCGTTACGCCGGAATTTTCCTGCCAGCCGCTGACCGCCACCTGTTTATTACCCTGTTCGTCAATGCGCACGTCCAGCGCCAGTACCAGCGCGTCGGCGCCAAAGCGGCGGAACCAGCCCTTCACCGTCTCAGGCTCTTTCACGGCGGTTGAACCGACCACCACGCGCGCCACGCCCGCATCCAGAAGAGCCGCCACGTCGTCCTCGGTGCGTACGCCGCCGCCAACCTGCACGGGCACGTCAACACCAGCAACCAGTTTTTTCAGCAGCGGGATCTGGCGCTTCGCCGGATCTTTCGCGCCCGTTAAATCCACCAGATGCAGCACCTGTGCACCCTGGGCGGCATAATCCTGCAGGCGCGGTAGCGGGTCCTTTCCGTAGTCGCGCTGTTGACCGTAATCGCCCTGATGAAGACGGACAACCGTGCCGTCGATTAAATCTAAAGCGGGAATAATCATCACATCTCCAGGAAGTTTTTCAGCAGCTGCGCGCCAGCGGCGCCAGAGCGTTCCGGGTGAAACTGCACGCCGAAGAAATTGTCTTTCTGCACCGCCGCGGTAAACGCCTCGCCGTAAGTGCACTGGGCGATGGTATTGACGTTCACCGGCATGGCGTAACTGTGCACGAAGTAAAAGTACGCGCCGTCTTCGATGCCGCGAAACAGCCGGTCACCCGCTTTGGCGTAAACGCGGTTCCAGCCCATATGCGGCAGAGGCAGGCCGTGGTCGGACATTTTCGGTACGTCTTCGTCGATAATGCCCAGCAGGTCAACGCCGTTGCTCTCTTCGCTGCGGCGGCCAAGAAGCTGCATGCCCAGGCAAATCCCCAGCACTGGCTGGGTACAGGCTTTGATCAAATCGACCAGATCGCGTTCGCGAATCTGGTCCATCGCCGCCTGTGCGGTGCCAACGCCCGGCAGGAAAAGCTTGTCAGCGCGCAATACAATGTCCGGATCGCGGCTCACCACCGGCTCATAGCCGTGGCGCGCGATGGCCGATTTCACGGAGTTGAGGTTGGCGCATCCGGTATCCAGAATCACCACGTTCATCACAGCACTCCTTTCGACGAGGGCAGGGCATCGCCTTCCACGCGGATCGCCTGGCGAAGCGTACGGCCAAAGGCTTTAAACAGGCTCTCCACGCGGTGGTGATCGTTTTTGCCTTTGGTTTTCAGGTGCAGCGTCAGTCCCATGGTGTAGGACAGGGAACGGAAGAAGTGCTCCACCATTTCGGTGCTGAGATCGCCGACGCGCTGGTAGGTGAAATCAGCTTTGTATTCCAGGTGCGGACGACCCGAGATGTCCATGGCGCAGCGCGCCAGGCACTCGTCCATCGGCAGGACGAAGCCGAAACGGTTGATGCCGCGCTTGTCGCCGAGCGCCAGCTTCAGGGCTTCACCCAGCGCCAGGCCGGTATCTTCCACGGTGTGGTGATCGTCAATATAAAGGTCGCCTTTTACCGCGATCTCCATGCGGAAACCGCCGTGGGTGGCAATCTGGTCCAGCATGTGGTCAAAGAAACCGACGCCGGTGTGGATCTTGCTGCCGCCTTCACGGTCCAGCCATACCTTTACATCAATCTGCGTCTCTTTGGTGTTACGCTCAACGTGGGAATAGCGGTCGCGTTTTGTCAGTTGCTCGCCAATCTTTGCCCAGTTAAGGTCGTTACGATCGTAGCGCAGCCCCGCGATGCCCATGTTTTCCGCCAGCGTAATATCGGTGATGCGATCGCCGATGACGTAGCTGTTGGTTTTATCCAGCATATCTTCGGCCAGATAGCGCTCAACCAGCTTCACCTTTGGCTTACGGCAGTCGCACTCGTCGGCTGGCATGTGCGGGCAAATCAGCACCTCATCAAATACCACGCCCTGAGAGGTCAGCACCTGCATCATCAGGTTATGCGGGCCGTCAAAGTCCGCCTGCGGGAAACTGTCCGTACCCAGACCGTCCTGGTTGGTGATCATTACCAGCTTATAGCCCGCTTTCTGAAGCTTAAGCAGCACCGGGATCACGTCCGGTTCAAAAGCCAGCTTGTCGAAACGATCGACCTGGAAATCGGCTGGTGGCTCCGAAATAAGGGTGCCGTCACGATCGATGAAAAGGATCTTCTGGGTCATACTTTCTCCGCTTTCAGGGCGTCAATGACGCGCTGGCTCTCTGCGCGGGTGCCTACGGTGATACGTAAACAGCCACTCAGGGAAGGTTGTTTATTCTGGTCTCGTAAGATAATGCCCTGATCCCATAAAGATTTAAATACGGCACTGGAGGCGGTGAAGCGCGCCAGGATGTAGTTGGTTTCCGAGTCGAACACCTGCTCGACGCAAGGGATGTCTTTCAGCGCGGTGACAAGGTACTGACGTTCCTCCAGGATCTGCGCCACGCGTTCGCGCATCGCGTTGATACCCTGAGGCCTCAGCGCCTGTGCCGCAATATCGGCAACCGGCGTTGAGAGCGGGTACGGGGCGATCACTTTCAGCAGCAGGTCGATGACCTCTTTATTCGCCAGCGTAAACCCGCAGCGCAGGCCCGCGAGGGCGAAGGCTTTTGACAACGTGCGCAGCACAACGAGATGCGGATACTCTTCCAGCCAGCCCGTCAGCGTCGCCTGCGGGCAGAACTCGATGTAGGCTTCGTCGGCCACCACCAGCGCTTTACCACGGGTCATCTCCAGCAGGGTGCGGATATCCTGCGGGTTAATAATCTGCCCGGTTGGGTTATTTGGGCTGCAGACGAAGACGACCTTCACGCCGTCGAGATTGTCGGCAATGCCCTGTAAATCGAGCTGCCAGTTCTCCAGCGCCTGGACGTTGCGGCACGCCACGCCGAAGGTTTCGGCGCTGACGCTGTACATGCCGTACGTGGGCTGGCAGTACATCACCGCGTCTTTGCCCGGCTCGCAGAACGCGCGGATCAGCAGCTCAATGCCCTCATCCGCGCCACGGCTGACCAGTACCTGCTCCGGCTTCACACCCGCGTACTGGGCGTAGTTTTCAATCACCGCTTTTGGCTGACACTCCGGATAGCGGTTCAGCGTTTGCTGCGACAGCTCAAACTGCACCGCAGTCGGGAATTCGTTGGCGTTCAGCCAGACGTCCCCGTTTCCGCCCAGACGACGCGCAGACTGGTAAGGCGTCAGGCGGCGGACATTTTCGCGGGCTAATTCTTCAATGTTCATGCTTGCTCCTTCAGGGCGGCAACGCGCAGCGTCACGGCGTTTTTGTGGGCGGTCAGACGCTCGGCGGCGGCCAGGGTTTCAATAGTAGAAGCCAGTGAAGCAAACCCCTCGCGGGACAGCTCCTGCACGGTCATGCGTTTCTGGAAATCCGCCAGGCCGAGGCTGGAACAGGTAGAGGTGTAGCCATACGTCGGCAGCACGTGGTTGGTGCCGGAGGCGTAATCCCCTGCGGACTCCGGTGACCAGTCGCCGAGGAACACCGAGCCCGCGCTGGTGATGCTGTCGACCAGATCGCGCGCGTTGCGGGTCTGAATAATCAGGTGCTCCGGGCCGTACTGGTTGGAGATGGCGATGCACTGCTTGAGATCGCGCGCCACAATCAGGCGGCTGGCCGCTAACGCCTGACGTGCCGTGTCGGCGCGGGGCAGGTCGGCAAGCTGGCGTTCAACGGCTTCGCCCACGCGTTTCGCCATATCGGCATCCGGCGTCAGCAGGATGACCTGCGAGTCCGGGCCGTGTTCTGCCTGTGAAAGCAGGTCGGAGGCCACGAAGTCCGGCGTTGCGCCGCTGTCGGCAATGACCAGCACTTCAGACGGACCGGCAGGCATATCGATGGCAGCGCCGTCGAGACGCTGGCTGACCTGGCGCTTGGCTTCGGTCACATACGCATTGCCCGGGCCAAAAATTTTGTCGACCTTAGGAATGGACTCCGTCCCGAACGCCAGGGCGGAAATCGCCTGCGCGCCGCCCACTTTATAGACCGCCTGTACGCCGCAGAGTTTTGCCGCGTAGAGGATCTCATCGGCGATCGGTGGCGGAGAGCACAGCACTACTTTCTGGCATCCGGCGATACGCGCCGGCGTGGCGAGCATTAATACGGTCGAAAACAGCGGCGCTGAACCACCAGGGATATAAAGTCCCACTGACGCAACCGGGCGCGTCACCTGCTGGCAACGCACGCCGGGCAGGGTTTCCACATCCACGGTCTGCAGCTTCTGCGCGGTGTGGAAGGTATCAATGTTTTTCACCGCAACGGCCATCGCCTGCTTGATATCGTCACCGAGACGATTACTGGCATCAATGATTTCCTTCTCGGTAACCTGCAATGCGCCGACTTCCGTCTTATCAAACTTCACGCTGTATTCACGCAGGGCGTCATCGCCACGGGCTTTGACGTTATCCAGGATCTCCGCCACGGTGCGGGAGATGCTTTCAGAGGCGGAAATTGCCGGGCGCATCAGCAGCTCGCGCTGTTGCTCGTCGCTACAATTATTCCAGTCGATGATTGTGTTGAAGCTCATGGCCATTACTCCATCATCTTCTCAATTGGCAGCACCAGGATGGAGCTTGCGCCCAGCGCCTTCAGTTTTTCCATGGTTTCCCAGAACAGGGTTTCGCTGCTCACCATGTGCATCGCCACGCGCTGCTGATCGCCCGCCAGCGGCAGGATGGTTGGTCGCTCAGCGCCCGGCAGCAGGGCAATCACTTCATCCAGACGCTCGGTTGGGGCGTGCATCATGATGTATTTGGACTCACGCGCCTGAATCACGCCCTGAATACGGGTCAGCAGCTTGTCGATCAGCTGCTGTTTGGCGTCGGCCATCTCGCCGTCGCGCTGAATCAGGCACGCTTTAGAGCGGTAAATCACTTCCACTTCGCGCAGACCGTTCGCTTCCAGCGTCGCGCCGGTCGAGACGAGGTCACAGATGGCGTCCGCCAGACCCGCACGCGGTGCAACTTCAACGGAGCCGTTCAGCAGGCAGGATTTAAACTGCACGCCTTTCTGGTCGAGATAACGCTTCAACAGGTGAGGGTAAGAGGTGGCGATACGTTTGCCGTTCAGCGCGGCCGGGCCGTCCCACGCTTCATCAACCGGCGTTGCCAGCGACAGGCGGCAGCCGCCGAAGTCCAGACGACGCAGGGTGAAGTAACGCGGGTCTTCACCCTGCGCGCGGCGGGTCAGCAGTTCTTCTTCCAGCACGTTTTCACCGATGATGCCGAGGTCAACGACGCCGTCCATCACAAGGCCAGGAATATCGTCATCACGCACGCGCAGAATGTCGATGGGCATGTTTTCAGCCAGAGCAATCAGGCGCTGGGT
The DNA here is from genome assembly GCA_016618355.2 of Astraeus odoratus. NCBI lineage: Eukaryota > Fungi > Basidiomycota > Agaricomycetes > Boletales > Astraeaceae > Astraeus > Astraeus odoratus. Next base: position 11,925 of record JADGIP010000274.1, on the reverse strand, counting down.
GTGCAGGTTGATTTTGATCCCGCAGCGGGCCAGCAGTTCGCGTGAATCGTCACTCAAACGGCCTGATTTTTGAATAGCTATGCGTAAACGTGAGTTATCTAACATTCTTTATTCCTCGTTAACCTGTTTTAACCTGTCTGAATTTGGTCCAAAAAAAAGCCCCCGGAAGAAGATCTTCCGGGGGCTTTTTCATGCGTTCATGCACCACTGGAAGATCCAAACGTCTTCCAGCACACATCGCCTGAAAGACTAGTCAGGATGATGGTGATGATGGTGGTGTTTAAATTGAACGCGTGTCATATAAATTCTCGATGAATGCTTATTCATTTGATGTCTTTTAACCTAAACCAGTTGTACGACATATTGCAAGGGCTTTTTTTGATCATTAATTCATTTCATATTGATGCTATGAATTGTGTGTTCTGCCGGGCTGGCGTAGCCTTATGAAAGACGAGTGAGAGTCAGGAGAATTCGCATGAAAAAGGTCGCGATTGTCGGTTTAGGATGGCTGGGAATGCCGCTGGCGATGTCATTAGCCGCGAAAGGCTGGCAGGTGACCGGGAGCAAGACCACCCGGGATGGGGTCGAAGCGGCACGCATGTGCGGTATTGATGGCGTTGAACTGCGTCTGGAGCCGGAGCTGGTGTGTGATGCGGACGATCTGGACACGCTGATGAACGTAGATGCGCTGGTGATTACGCTACCCGCACGGCGCAGTGGTCCGGGCGAATCATTCTACCTGCAGGCGATGCAGGAGATTGTCGACAGCGCGCTGGCGCATCACGTCCCGCGCATTATTTTTACCAGCTCGACGTCGGTTTATGGCGATGCTGAGGGCGTGGTGAAAGAGAGTTCCGAGCGCCGTCCCGTAACCGCGAGCGGTCAGGTCCTGAAAGAGCTGGAAGACTGGCTGCATAACCTTCCCGGCACGCAGGTCGATATCGTTCGTCTGGCGGGGCTGGTTGGCCCGGGGCGTCATCCGGGGCGCTTCTTTGCCGGTAAGACGGCACCAGACGGTCAGCATGGCGTGAATCTTGTGCATCTTGAAGATGTTATTGGCGCGATTGAGCTACTCTTACAGGCTCCAAAAGGCGGACACATCTATAATATATGTGCACCGTCTCATCCGGCGCGCAGCACGTTTTACCCGCTCATGGCACGCCAGCTTGGGTTGGCTCCGCCGGTTTTTGGTGAGGCAAAGAACGAAAGTAAAGGCAAAATTGTTGATGGCAATCGCATTTGCCATGAGCTGGGGTTTGAGTATCAGTATCCCGATCCGCTGGTGATGCCCATGGAATAAACCCCGCAGCGGAGACAATCGCACACCGGAAGGGGGCGAGCATGAAACCGCTGCTGGATGTTCTTATTATTCTGGATGCACTGGAAAAAGAGGGGAGCTTTGCGGCTGCCTCGGCAAAGCTTTACAAAACCCCTTCGGCCCTGAGCTATACCGTTCAAAAACTGGAAAGCGACCTCAATATTCAGATCCTCGATCGCTCCGGGCACCGCGCGCGGTTTACCCGCACCGGGCAGATGCTGCTGGAAAAAGGCCGTGACGTTCTTCATACCGTTCGCGAGCTGGAAAAGCAGGCCGTCAAGCTCCATCAGGGATGGGAGAATGAGCTGGTGATTGGCGTGGATGATACCTTTCCGTTTTCTCTACTGACGCCGCTCATTGAAGCGTTTTACCAGCATCACAGCGTCACCCGGCTGATCTTCATCAACGGGGTGCTGGGCGGCTCCTGGGATGCCTTAACCCAGGGCAGGGCGGACATCTTTGTCGGTGCCCTGCACGAGCCTCCCCAGTTGAGTGACTTTGGTTTTGCCCGCCTGGGCGTGCTGGAGCAGGTATTTGCCGTGGCGCCCCATCATCCGCTGGCTCAGGAGCCTGAGCCTCTTAACCGCCGCGTTATTAAGGGGTACCGCGCAATAGTAGTCGGGGACAGCTCGCGCCCCGAATGTGCGGTTTCCTCGCAGCTGCTGGATGAGCAGGAGGCCATTACCGTTTTTGACTTTAAAACCAAGCTGGAGCTGCAAATTAGCGGTCTGGGCTGCGGCTATTTGCCGCGCTATCTGGCGCAGCGCTTTATTGATAGCGGTGCGCTTGTTGAAAAACAGGTGCTTGCGCAAAGCAGTAACGAATCGGTGTGGGTCGGCTGGAATGAACAAACCGCCGGGCTGGCCAGCGCCTGGTGGCGGGACGAAATTTTAGCAAATAGTGCTATCGCTGCAGTTTACTCTCAGGGGAGCGCCGAGAAATCAGCCAGTTAGAAAAAAGAAAATGACCCGGTGCGTTGCAAAGTATTGCCTTTTGTATCCGATGTGGGGCAAAATGCCGCCGCTGCAACCAAATGAATAATCGACGATATAAAAGGCGTCGGTTATTTTTTTTTGCATGTACGAAACGAAACTAAAAACCAAGAGGCCGGGCTTCGTACCGGATAGATATTTACTAAAATCCGACAGTTGTTGTCGCTGAGGAAGAAAGAAATGGGGCAATTTTTCGCTTACGTGGCGGTTATCACCGTAAAGGAGAATAACTATGTCGCATAACGCAACTCCAAACACCTCTCGCGTGGAATTACGTAAAACGCTTACGTTGATTCCGGTTGTTATGATGGGCCTTGCCTATATGCAACCGATGACGCTGTTCGATACATTCGGTATCGTATCGGGCCTCACTGACGGTCATGTGCCGACGGCTTACGGCTTTGCGCTGATTGCGATCCTCTTTACCGCGCTGAGCTACGGTAAACTGGTGCGTCGCTATCCGTCTGCAGGTTCCGCCTACACCTATGCCCAGAAATCCATCAGCCCGACGGTTGGCTTTATGGTGGGCTGGTCTTCGCTGCTCGACTACCTGTTCGCGCCGATGATCAACATTCTGCTGGCAAAAATCTATTTTGAAGCGCTGGTGCCATCGATTCCCTCGTGGATCTTCGTCGTGGCGCTGGTAGCCTTTATGACGGCCTTTAACCTGCGCAGCATCAAGTCCGTTGCCAACTTTAACTCCGTTATCGTTGTGCTTCAGGTTGTCCTGATTGCCGTGATTCTTGGCATGGTGATCTATGGCGTATTCCACGGCGAAGGCGCGGGCACCCTGGCGAGCAGCAAACCGTTCTGGTCTGGTGATGCGCATGTGATCCCGATGATTACCGGGGCGACGATTCTGTGCTTCTCCTTTACCGGTTTCGACGGGATTAGCAACCTGTCTGAGGAAACGAAGGATGCAGAGCGCGTGATCCCGCGTGCCATCTTCCTGACGGCGCTGATTGGCGGTCTGATCTTTATTTTCTCGACCTATTTCCTGCAGCTGTACTTCCCGGATATCTCGCGCTTCAAGGATCCGGATGCGTCTCAGCCGGAAATCATGCTCTATGTGGCGGGTAAAGCGTTCCAGGTCGGCGCGCTGATCTTCTCCACCATCACCGTACTGGCGTCCGGTATGGCCGCGCATGCAGGCGTTGCGCGTCTGATGTACGTAATGGGTCGTGATGGCGTATTCCCGAAAAGCTTCTTCGGCTACGTGCATCCAACCTGGCGTACCCCGGCGATGAACATTATCCTTGTCGGTGCGATCGCGCTTCTGGCGATTAACTTTGACCTGGTGATGGCAACGGCGCTGATTAACTTCGGTGCGCTGGTGGCGTTCACCTTTGTTAACCTGTCGGTTATCTCTCAGTTCTGGATCCGTGAAAAGCGTAACAAGACGCTGAAAGATCACTTCCAGTATCTGTTCCTGCCGATGTGCGGTGCCCTGACCGTGGGCGCGCTGTGGATTAACCTGGAAGAGAGCTCGATGGTGCTTGGCCTGATTTGGGCAGGTATCGGTCTGGTGTACCTGGCCTGCGTTACGAAGAGCTTCCGTAACCCGGTTCCGCAGTACGAAGACGTCGCGTAATCATTTCGCACAGATAGTCATTATCCTTAATGCCAGTCATTGACTGGCATTAAGTGCCATTGAAAACACCGGTAAAGTCGAAAAATAAAAAGTGTAAAGAGGGTAAAATGGTTGAGCAGTTCTCGCTCGCTTATCCTTGTAGCCCGTTTACGGATCGTAAGTAACGAAACTGATAGCAAATAGCAGATTGTATGTATCTGTTATAGTACATTCCGGAATAAGCCTTCACAAACTGTATTTAAATAACCTCCGGCTATGTCGGAGGTTATTTTTTTTGCTGCTTTGATTATGCTTATTCAGTAAATGATAGTGGGGGAAGAGAGTTGAACTTATGAAATTCAATAACATAAGTTTGCTACTGAGGAAAAGATTGGAAAAAAGGACAGCAGGGAGTTAGATAAACTAATGAGGCCTTTATAAAAGGCCCCCACCGATCGATAATGCTTGAGTATAACATACTTTTCTAGTGACAATCCATAAATACATCACAAAGAGAAATTAGTTTATAATTTTTTGTATCAATGAACATATCAAATGGAAGGTCGGGAGTTCCCTTCATCATCTCGCTATGCCCAGATTTGTAGATACCAATGACTTGTTGCCTGAACTTCAATGTTGAAAGTTCAGGAGCATGAAGAATCTCAGCAAGTTTTTCAACTGGCGCAGGGTCAGCGCATACTGCAGAATCATTGGATGCGAAAATAACTGGCCCCCTCTGCTGTTGTAAAAATTCAGTGATTTCAGCTTCGGGAATGGTGGTTGAAACACAGGTTGAATAATTCACCACTGTGTCAATATCAGACGTAATACCTTCATGAGTTGAGCCCAGTTTTATGATGTTAAAACCATATCCTAAATTCACACCCCGGTCATTTATCATGGCTCCGCTTGTAGTTGTATAGGTGGCTGAAGAAAGTCCTAAAATATCGCTATGATACAAGACCGGATTTTTGTTAATGATTTTTTCTGATACTACTCCTGTGTTGTTAACTCGAATCTGTTTTATCAAGTTTCTGGATATAATGTAAGAACAAATGCCATCTTCATTGATGCTCATATTTCTGCAAAGGTTAGCATAGAATAAATCATTATCTTTTTGGATGACCTTTTGGGCATTCATGGCAAAAGCTTCAAACCATAATGCTTTCAGTTGTCCATTAGCTTCAATAGCAGAATATACAGGTAAACTATATTCTTCTGAACCTATAGCTATCCCATTGTTAGTTTGTTTAATTCCATCATTTAATGATGGGTAGTTCCAAAGTTGCGACGCATAGGCAAAGAAATCTTTAGTCCGACCAAGTTCGTAATTTTTTATCAATTTGCCCTTTTTACCGTCGAGTAAGCTGCTTCCAAACCCTAACTCTTTCACCGCCGCGCCAGATAAATCGAGGACAGTTGGCCAGACGTCGAGTAAAGTGCCTTCAGTATTATTAACAGTGGGTTTCAAATCTTTTTTGATAACAATGAAACGATTTCTTCTCTCCTGGCTCGTCTTATCGAGGAGGGGAGAGGCACTATTTGCCATCATTAGATGATCAGATACCAGCACCACGATAGTATTCTCGAACCAGGGACTATTCGTTATTCGATTTATAAAATCAGTCAGCAGATAATCTGAACAAGCCACTGAGGCAAGCATAGGATACTGCTCATTCTTAGGGACATGATTCTCACAGGTTTTTAAAAATGTCCCTTCTGGGGAATGCGTATTTACTGTCAAGAGCGATAGCAGGAACGGTTGCTTCTGCTGGGACATACGTGAAAATTCATCCCATGCATGCTTAAGCAATAAGTCATCATGTATTCCCCATCCACTGACATCATCAGGTGTGGCAAGAAGGTTTTCCGCGAAATAATTTTTATCGTGCTGCGATTGCCAACCATGTTGCTCGAGGAATTTATCGCCCCCCGCGAATTCTTTCTGACTACCTCGAATAAATTCGGTATGATAGCCTTGAGTTCCAAACCATGTAGCCACACAGTCAGCTTTACCCAGGAAGTTGGTGAAGCTCGCTCCAGAATTACCTTGTTCCATGATAAGTGGAATACCGCATTGAGTATTTACTAATCCAGCCATGGTCCATCCCATGCCTCGGATTGATGGTTGACGTATGTTGGTAAACTGCATGTATTTATTTGCAAGCGCGCTCAGGCCTGGCGTGTAATTTTTTCCATCCAAGCTCTGGAATGTGTTTTCAAGACTTTCAGCATAAATAAAAACATAATTATATTTTTTATCTAATTGTGCAGTTGCTTTTTTATATTCTTTTTTTACTGCGGCGGCATTACCATCATTAAAGAAGGTGTCTTTAGTTGAGTTGTAAATGTTCGAAATAAACTGTGATGGAATTATGCTGATTAAAATGAGAAGCCAAATAAATGTTGTTTTTTTAAAGGGGAGCAAGTCCTTTTTTTTGTATTTTAAAAATACGCTACATGCAAGTGTTGCCAAAACGATAATAATAAATATTAATCCGACTTGTAATTTGCTGTAAATGTCATCAAGCGAAGTGCCTTGTGCTGTATTAAATAACTGGTAATAAACGGCGTCGGTGACACCATAGCCAGTAAACATGTTTGAAATATACCAAAAAGCAAATAATACATAAATAATGCACGTGGTAATTGACTTTAAAAAGATCCATCTGTGAGATGAAATAGCAAATACAAGTAGTGCAAAGAGTTGTAAATAAATCATTTTAGAGGCTTTAAAAGTAAGTTAAGCTGTTATCATGTAAGTTGCTATTTTATCATGATTTTTAGGGGCAATGAATGTCTTATGACACTTTTCTGCCATAAAAATGTCATAAATACTCTCTGATGCCCCACTTATATGAAAGTGAGGCCATGTCATTCGTGCTTAAACAATCTCTTTTGCATACTGATAGAGGGCTTTCAACAGCGCCCTCTGCTCGCTGGAACCTTCATACTGAACGTAGAGTTCCTGTAACTTATTGGCGTAGGCTTGCAGGTACTCTGGCGTAAACACGTTTCGACGGTGCTGCAGCCAGCGCGCCTGTTCTGCTTCATCCAGCGTGCCGGGATAATTGCGCGCCCGGTAGTTAAACATCAGCTTTTCGATGCGCTTATCGGCGAAGGTGATGTCCAGCGCAGGTAAGTTACGCGGCTCGGTTTGCAGAACAATATTCATGGCTGCGCGGTCGGCATCGCTGAAGAAGCCGTTGTAGAGCTGGGCATCCACGTTTTCGGACGGCACGAACGGCTCCGCCTCGGCAAAGATGGCGACCACTTTCTCGCGTACCTGCGGGTTATCGCGAAGCACTTTCAGGTTATCCAGGCAGTGCTGACGGTTAATGCCCAGCCTGTTGGCATCTTCCGGACGCAGCGTGTTCGCCTGCGCCAGCACCGGACATTTATTGATGTGCACCAGCTTAACCGGCACCGCAGGCAGATCCCCGAGTTCATTTTTCGGGGTGTAAAGCCGTTCGCGCAGGGTATCGCTGTCAAGCTCCAGCAGCGGCGAAATATCGCCCGCCAGGTCCACCATGATAACCGCATTACGGTTATCCGGGTGCCACGCCAGCGGCGCAACCCAGCTGGTATTGCCGCGCCAGGCGCCAAACATGCCGGAGATATGCACCAGGGGCTTCATCTGCGGTACGTCGATAAGGGTCATGAGCTTCTGCTTGCTTCGGTGGCTCAGCAGATATTCAAACAGCCGGGGCTGTGCGGTTTTCACCAGCTTCGCCATGGCAATGGTGGCATAAACGTCTGCCATCGCATCGTGGGCATTGCTGTGCTCGATGCCGTTGGCGCGCGTCAGGTGTTCCAGCCGGAAGCTGGTTAGCCCTTCCTCATTTTCCGGCCAGTTAATGCCTTCAGGGCGCAGGGCATAACAGGCGCGCATGATGTCGAGCAGATCCCAGCGTGAATTGCGGTTCTGCCAGCTCCAGGCGTACGGATCGTAAAAGTTGCGATAGAAGATGTTGCGCGTCACTTCATCGTCAAAACGGATGTTGTTGTAACCGACCACGCAGGTATTAGGCACGGTAAACAGATCGTGGATGCGGCGGGCGAACTCTGCTTCGTTAACGCCTTTTTCCCGTGCTTCCTGCGGCGTGATCCCGGTGACCATTACCGCGCCGGGCTGCGGCAGGTAGTCATCAGCCGGTTTACAGTAAAAGACCTCAGGCTCGCCAATGATGTTGAATTCGTCATCGGTGCGGATGGCGGCAAACTGCGCCGGTCGGTCCAGCGCAGGATGCGTGCCAAAGGTTTCGTAGTCGTGGAATAAAAAAGTCGGGCGTGCGGCAGAGTCAGACACCAGTAATACCATCCTGTTAAAAAATGACGTCACTATGGTAAACGATCGTGCGGGTCAGACCGAATAAAAAGCGCCGCCGCGTCGCAAATTTGCGAGACCGCTTCCGCGTAAAACCTGCGTTCTGTCACATTTTTTTGCAATTAAGCCAGGTAACGACATCAGAAGTCCCGTAAAAAGGTCATCGATTTTTAATGACCTGAGGATATACCGTTGAAACGCCGTCTGTTTATTGCTGTTTCTTTACTCGCTTCGAGTGTCTCATTTGCTTTTGCGGCCGAACCACTGGATTTTTCGCCGCAGCCTCCGGCCATTCAGGCTGGCTCCTGGGTGCTGATGGATTACACGACTGGTCAAATTTTAACGGCGGGCAACGAACATCAGCAACGTAACCCGGCGAGCCTCACCAAGCTGATGACGGGCTATGTGGTGGATCGGGCCATTGACAGCCATCGCATTTCGCCGGATGACATTGTCACCGTAGGGCGTGACGCGTGGGCAAAAGGGAACCCGGTGTTTGACGGTTCGTCGCTGATGTTCCTGAAAGAGGGCGATCGCGTCACCGTGCGTGACTTAAGCCGCGGTCTGATTGTCGATTCCGGCAACGATGCCTGCGTGGCGCTGGCCGATCACGTGGCGGGCGGGCAGCCGCAGTTTGTGAAGATGATGAACGACTACGTGCAGAAGCTGAACCTGCGTGATACGCACTTTGAAACCGTCCACGGTCTGGACGCGCCGGGCCAGCACAGCTCGGCCTATGACCTGGCCGTGCTCTCCCGGGCCATCATTCACGGTGAGCCAGAGTTTTATCATATGTACAGCGAAAAGAGTCTCACCTGGAACGGCATCACCCAGCAAAACCGTAACGGCCTGCTGTGGGATAAAACCATGAACGTGGACGGCCTGAAAACGGGGCATACCTCAGGAGCAGGCTTTAACCTTATTGCCTCCGCGGTGGACGGTCAGCGTCGTTTGATTGCGGTGGTAATGGGCGCGGACAGCCCGAAAGGGCGCGAGGACCAGGCGCGTAAGCTCCTGCACTGGGGACAACAGAACTTCGATACGGTGCAGATCCTGCATAACGGTAAAAAAGTCGGAACAGAGCGTATCTGGTACGGCGATAAAGAACAGGTGAAACTGGGCACCGACCAGGACTTCTGGCTGGCCCTGCCGAAAGCGGAAGTACCGAACATCAAAGCCAAATACGTGCTGGATAAAAAAGAGCTGGAAGCACCGATTGCCGCGCATCAGCGGGTCGGGGAGATCCAGCTCTATGACCGCGACAAGGTCGTGGCGCACTGGCCTCTGGTCACTCTGGAAGCCGTTGATAAGGGAGGCGTATTCTCACGCCTGAGCGATTATCTTCACCACACGCTTTAACCGCTGATGGGCAGACTGGCAGGGTTGCGAGTCTGCTCACATAATAAACACTCCTCGTTTGCCGATAATAGAAATCCTGCTTTATAGTGTATAAATATACAGTGCTAATCGGAGGCAGCATGGACTACAGCATCAAGCAGCAACAGAAACGTAAGATTGCGGGTTTTCATCTTGTTGGGCCGTGGGAAAAAACGGTCAAGCAGGGCTTTGAACAGCTGGTCATGTGGGTAGACGGGCGTCACATTGAGCCGCTGGAGTGGGTGGCGGTCTATTACGATAACCCCGATGAGGTTCCGGCAGAAAAACTGCGCTGCGATACGGCCGTTACCGTACCGGATGATTTCGTCATCCCGGAAAACAGCGAAGGGGTGATGATGACCGAAATCGCGGCCGGTGATTATGCCGTGGCGACGGCGCGCGTGGAAAACTACGACTTTGCAACCCCGTGGTATCAGTTCTTTAATTCCCTGCTGCAGGATAATAAATATCAGATGGCGCTTAAGCCCTGCTTTGAGCGCTATCTCAATGATGGCAACGCGGACGGCTACTGGGATATTGAAATGTTTATCGCGGTAGAGCACAAAACGGTTTAAGCCTGCTCAATGAAGGGTTTTTCAGCCGGGAGCGATCCGCCCGGCTGAAAACACAGTACAATTGTGATTTGCCGTGTTGCTGGAGAGCGGGTGTGCGTCCCGACAAATCATTAACCCCTTTTGAAATTCGCTTATATAAACATTACCGCGTGGTGCACGGGTGTCGCATCGCGCTGGCGTTCGTGTTGACCTTTGTACTGGTCAGGTTGCTGGATATACCGGAAGGAACGTGGCCGCTGATCACGCTGGTGGTGGTGATGGGGCCAATCTCATTTTGGGGAAACGTTGTCCCGCGCGCCTTCGAGCGGATAGGTGGTACCGTGCTTGGCTCTGCCCTGGGGCTGATTGCCCTGAAGCTTGAGCTCATCTCATTTCCAGTGATGCTGGCATGGTGCGGTGCCGCCATGTTCCTGTGCGGCTGGCTGGCGCTGGGCAAACGGCCTTATCAGGCACTGCTGATTGGTATCACTCTCGCGGTCGTGGTCGGCGCGCCAGCAGGGGATATGACCACGGCGATGTGGCGAAGCGGGGATGTTATTCTGGGCTCGCTGCTCGCCATGCTGTTTACCGGCATCTGGCCGCAGCGGGCTTTCCTGCACTGGCGTATCCAGATGGCTAACTACGTCACGGCGTTTAACCGCGTTTACCAGGCGGGGTTTTCACCGAATCTGGTTGAGCGTCCCCGGCTGGAAAAGCATCTGCAAACCATCCTCAACGACGTGGTTAAAATGCGCGGCCTGATAGTACCAGCCAGTAAAGAGACCCATATTCAGAAAGCGATTTTCGAAGCTATCCAGACGGTCAGCCGCAATCTGGTGTGCATGCTTGAACTGCAAATCAACGCGCACTGGGCCACGCGTCCCAGCCATCTGTTGATGCTTAACGCCCAGACCCTCAAAGAGACGCAGATGATGACGCAGCAGACCCTGCTGACCATCGCCCATGCGCTCTATGAAGGAAACCCGCAGCCCGTTCTGGCAAACAGCGAGCGTCTCAATGAAATCGTGGCGGAACTGAAGCAGTTAATCAACGAGCGGCAGGGCGATAACGTGGCGGAAACGCCCATTCACGGCTATGTCTGGCTGAGCCTGGAGCTGGCGCGACAGCTTGAGCTGCTATCGCACCTGATTTGTCGGGCGCTGCGCAAATAAAACGCGGATGTGACGCCTGCTGCTTCGATTCAGCAGCAATTGGGGTTATGATAGCTTTAAACGATATAGCCATTGTCATTCGCAGCCGCTGTCAGTAAGGTTATTGTTACAACGGTTGCTTTAACGAATCCGAATCTCACATTATCAGGGGTGTAAAAATGGAAACTATCAAGCCTTCGTTCCAGGATGTTCTGGAATTCGTCCGCCTGTTCCGCCGCAAAAACAAACTGCAGCGTGAAATCCAGGACGTTGAGAAGAAGATCCGTGACAACCAGAAACGTGTTCTGCTGCTCGACAACCTGAGCGACTACATCAAGCCGGGCATGAGCGTTGAAGCTATTCAGGGCATCATCGCCAGCATGAAGAGCGACTATGAAGACCGCGTTGATGATTACATCATCAAAAATGCTGAGCTGTCCAAAGAGCGTCGCGACATCTCTAAAAAGCTGAAAGTGATGGGCGAAATCAAAAACGCCGAAGCTAAAAGCGAATAATCGCAGCGAATTGTGAAAAAGGCTCTCTGGTGACAGGGAGCCTTTTTTATTTGACGATCAACGGTCCGCTGATTTGTAGGTCGGGTCAGGCGCAGCCACCAGCCGACAATTCTACCCGACG
>JADGIP010000273.1:0-24385 GCA_016618355.2 Astraeus odoratus | reverse complement strand
CCCACCCTCCTTCACCTCTCGTCCCTCTCATACCCAGAGTCATGCCCCCGGCACCCAAGTCTCCGCAGACAAAAAGAGCCGGAGCGCCCAAGGCTAAAGGCGCGGTCCGCGCCAAGTCGGGTTGCTACACTTGTAGGATCCGTCGCAAGGTGCGTCCCCACCCCCACATTCCCCCGCTGTCTTCTACTATCTCACCACATACACCCCCAGAAATGTGACGAACAGATGAATGCCGAAGGAAGTTGCCAAACCTGCGTTCGCCTCCGTCTTCAGTGTCTCGGCTTCGGTGCCAAGCGTCCGGACTGGTTGCGGGTACATATATCTCGATCTTCCCTCCCCCTTCCCGTCGTCTCACCCATCTACTACTTCTAGGAGAGTCGCAACGTCATTGATCTTCGAGAGAAGATCAAGTCCTTCCTTGCCTCTCAAGGCATGATCAAGGGCCACTCCGGATCTGGCCCTCGCTCCTCTGATCAGGAGCCTCAGATTTTACACCTCTCTCACGACTACATCTCCCCCAGTACGAGCCCCCAGACCCCCACTCTCTCCATCACGTCTAGCCATGAGGACCGCCTCCCCTCGGCCTATCCCCCGGGCATTCGAGGGCCCTTCAACTCTGACCGTAAGGCGCCTTCCCTTGTAGCCGAAGGTGATGTCTTTAATATTCGCTTCGCTTCAGGCCTACCAGAAATGCAAGAGATTCCTGACTCTCCTGGATACGATTCAGTCATCCTTCCTGCTCCATACCCTCAGCCCCCTGTTAGCTTAGATCCATCATGTAAGACCTCGTATCGTTACTAAGACTATGTGTATGTATTATAGCGCTCAATGGCCCTCCTTTGGCAGGGCCTACCTATCATTCTGCTGTCGTTCCTCATCAGAATCTCCTTCCAAGACCCCTTACAAGTGACTTTTCGAGATGGTATACCGTGACTGTCCCTGGGCCTGTTGAGGACGACCAGGCTTCTGATGTCTCGTCTGCGTTTCTGTTGTCTCAGTCTGTCCCACATCGTCCGTGGAATTACAATCTGGAGGACCGCCAGAATGCTGCTCTGAACTATTACATGGAGAATGTCCTTCGCATGCAGTACCTTCATGCTGACTGTACGCTCGACTCAGCTATCTGGAGTCTGATTCACTCGAGCGAGATGGCGCGTGAGGCTGCCTGTCTCTTGTCCGAGCTCCACAAGAAAGCTTGCCAGTACGGTAGAACGGCCATCGCGCCGTCTGACAGTCTTTCACGGCTCCAGTCCATGCTTCCGTCCAAGCCATCCCTCACCGAGGGCGACGCCCTCGCTGGCCTCTGTGTCGTGTCCTACTTCCTCTTCGCTGGCGGCAAGGGCCAGTGGCAGACCTTCCTCGATGCCGCGTGCCATTATTCTATTAGCATGCTACGCCTGTATGGCGGCCCCCGCCGTGTCCTCCTGACGTGCTCCGAGTCCCTTCGGTTCATCATCAAGACGTCTATATGGTTCGACGTCCTTGCGTCGGTCACGCTCGTGCGGACGCCGATCATGCTCGATGTCATCCGAGACTTATTCTCGCCGCTCTCCTATGTGACGATGGACGACGTGCCTGTCCAGCCGAGCGACAAGTACTCGATGATGCCCATCATGGGCTGCGAGAACCACATCGTCCTCGCCCTGGCCGAGATCGCCGCGCTCGCCGCATGGAAGGAGCACCACTGGGAGGAGAACAAGCCGAGCGTGCCCGAGCTCGTGAGGCGGGGCCAGCGCATCGAGGCGATCCTCCGGAAGCCGAGCTCGGACGCAGGCGAGGGCGGGCAGACGGACGTCGAGCGCTATGAGCAGCCGGAGCGCGCACGCCAGCGGAGCCTCACGTCCGAGGTGTTCCGCGCGTCCGCACACGTGTATCTGCATTCCGTCATCTCGGGCGACTATCCGCAGTGCCCCGAGATCATCGAGGCGGTCAACGAGACGGTCAGGTGTCTCAGGGCCGCCGAGGGCGGGCAGCTCGGTCGCTCGGTCGTGCGCAGCGTCGTGTTCAGCATATGCATCGCGGGCTGTCTCACCGATAACATGGACAACAAGCGGTACCTCATCACGCGTCTCAAGGACGAATATCAAGGGCTCGGGAACTGCTCTCAGGTGGAGCACCTGATCACGGAGGTCTGGCGTCGCCGAGGCACAGAGCGGGTCGACTGGCGTCGGGTGATGCGGGACGCAGAGATGCTGCTCGTGTAGATCGCTTTCTTCTCCGTTTCCACTTTCTCCTTTCTCCTTTCTGACTTGGCAAAAGAAATCATCGACATCATCATCTTTCACGCAATCTCTGGCCTATTTCTAACACCCCCAAATCTGAAAAGTGAAGTATATACCATGCCCGCATCTGCTGCGCAGCTAGTGGTCCTGTCAGCCAAGACCTAATAGTATTCATACCTGTAGTCCCGTCCGTTTCATGTTTGCATGTGCCACGTTTTCCCTCACGTCTGTAATTCCTTACACAACAGCATTATCGCTCACACACGCCGAACAATAGCTACACACGCGGAAATGAACACGGAATCTTTTTCTTTCGAGAAGGAACAAAAAAGGTGATCACTGTGGATACCGATGGTTGATGATCACTCCAACGTTTCACACATTTCGGCCGCACGTCCAATGACATATGACAGATATGGACGAACGCTGAGCGTTCACATGAAGGGACCGAAAGGGCCCCCCCTTGAAGGTCTGATGCTGCTAGGCTGTGTATCTATCTCATCAAGCTTTCAGGGCTACCAGCGGTGCTGTGCGGACGGTCCACTTCCACCACGGGACCACCCACTACAGCAGGAACGTGGGGCTGGCTCCTGTTCGCTTCCATTGCTTGTACCACGTTACCCATACGACTCGGCATCACACCGTATCAGGTCGAACGGGGAAGTGCCTGTCCCTTCAGTGATAGCAATGGATGGAGGAACGTCGCATCAAGTGAAGGGGGGAGGAGAGGGCAATGAACGTGTCTCCGACGGATCATATCCACAGCCTAGCCTCGTCATACATAGCCTGGCAAGATTCCCTTCGTGAACGGCAGGATAATGTGAACACGCGCATGGCTGCAGACTGAATATAGCAAGTCATTTGCTCGTCTCAGGCGAATGGCTTGAGATATATATACATACACGAGTGCAACGAGGCGACTTCGAAAGGGAAAAACAAGACGTTGTTTATGCTTTTGTTTGGGCCTGTTGGTCCGTGTTGACCGTTGTGGTAGTCAGGTACCTCTTAAGATCTTCGTGCGTTCGTTTCGGGCAGGTTCAAGGCGAAGACCACGTCCACCGAGGACTTGGTTTTTCGTCGTGCTCGTGTCCGTTGGTCGAGTCCCCCTTAATAATGACAAACGCCGGCTGCGTGCAAGCGAACAAGGACAAATTTCGACCAGAGGTATGTATCACCCAGCACTGGGCCAAGTGCGGACATTGTACGTACTGCCGCGAGAACACGACTGCGACTGGACAAAGCAATTCGTTGATGATCTCTGTTCTTCCTTCCTGCTTACTATGTCCCTTTTCATCCAGCCGTTTTTTTTTTTTCCTCTTCTCTTTCTGGTGCCTTGCAACAAACTCGGGTTTCACGTCACGTTCTGCAGTCCGGTCTTTCAAAGGAAGCCCGGACTGACCCACCGTGACATCGCCGTCTGGCTAAGACCGAGTCCCGGTCACTATCCTCGATCGTTTCGCTAAGGAAATCAATGCCTGCAACTGTCGGGTGTAGTCAACAATCCGATCCCCTTCCCTCACTTACCCCTCCTCTCCGCAAACCTTAACGTTATCAGTTTCCCTGTCGCTGTGGGCCTGAGAGATGGCAGCCGCAAGGTGGCATGCCGTCGTCCACGAGCAGTTTAGTACGTTCTATCGAAACATGGCGGGCCATTTCTACCTCCGATGCAGTAACGTTGATCTCGCTAGGATTCCTCGCCGTACTGTCCGATGACTCCGATCCACCATCGTATCGCTAGACTGTTCCATGGTGTCGTGTTCACGCTTACATGATTCCGATGCCATCATGACGCAAGATCGAACTTTGCTTGAGGTCATCGCGAGTGTTCGATCGGCAAGCGCGCCCACATGCACGGCGGGACATATGATTTTCCATTCGTCCGTCACTGTCACGGATCCTATGTGTGCAGGGCATGCACTTGCGCCACTTCATCCCCTGGTACCCATACCCATACGACTCCAGACTTTTCGTCGAACAGACAGATGCATGATGATGATCCCCTTCTCACACGGTAATACCCCTGCCAATATGATCGGATAATTCTTTCTCCTACATACCTGCCGCCAAGGCTAAAATGTCGAGGGGAAATGAGGTATATATATTAAAGTCAGGGTGTCCCGTCACAAACCTAGGCCTCCAGTCTGGCTGGAGTGTCGCACCGTCCCCCTGTGCAGCCCTGTAGATGACCTCTTTACATACATAAAATACTGGCGCATGACCTTCCTTTATCGTAGTTTACTTTTCTGTCGTTCGCACCCGAAGAGCTCGCCTCCACCGCCTTAGATTAGTGGTCGTTCGCGTCACTGCTCGTCCTCACCGCCACGCGTTAGTGCCGTGACACTTCCTATTCACGGTGGAGGGGGGAAGGGTGTAGAGTGGACGGGAGGAGGGGGCAGGATGACAGGAACAGCGATCTTGCTGTGGTCACAGCTGGGTGTCGACCGTGGAACAGAGTCATCATTGTCAACGCCTGCAGGGTTGTGATTCCCAATGCACGAAAATGAGTGGCTGCCATCGCTATCTCTATGGCCATCGCCCTCGGAGGTTTACCTAATCCATCTTCTTGACTGATATGCTGCCCCTGCGAGTCTAGCCAGAGAACTGACATCAATGAAAAAAAAAAAGTTGTATCGACGGGATAGATGAAAAGATCTTAACGAAGCAGGCGGACACGCTATTTTTGTGGGACCGAATTTGATACGGCACGTCCAATCGTCCGTGGTCGCAGCTAGTACTGCACCGACCGGACGCTGATTATGTCCATAGCCTCCGGGGGGATGCGGTGTCTGCGTTCGAACGCTCGATTACTTCATGACCCACCAGCACGGCCTGGCCCTCAGCCAATGGAGCCTCTCCCCCCTTAGTTTGTCCTTAGTGACCGACGTCTCGATTTGACTCAGCGACCCTTCCTGTCCGTGCTTTCATCAGCTGCTTTCTTCGTCTTGGAACCACCCCGTGCTGTCCCATCTTCATCAACCCTTTCGCCTCCTTTTATTGTGCGGACGCGACTAATCATTCTACGCCTCCGACACGGACTGCTAATCCTCCCCGTATCTCCTCCCCCCCTCGGCATACTACGTTACATCACACTGCCCGACCTTCCCGCCATATATCATTACCAATCCCTCCCGCCCCTCCTGACGCATACCCTACCGTATACACCACACTTCCTCGCGGGCGGACATGTCCAACCAGCATTCCAATTCGAGCGAATCCCCCGCTTCAGAGGTCGGCTCAAGCAGCACCTCCCCAGCCCAGCTCGCTACGTCACTCACCTCCAAGACCGACGACGCCGACGCACTAACCTCGCATTCGCACGACACTCCGAACAGGGTCCCCGTGGACCTCCCTCGTCCAGCGTCGACGGGCAAAGGTGGTTGCTGGTGCGTGCCATCTCGATCTCGCGCGCGCTCTTTCATGCTCACTTGCTACGGACACCCAGGACTTGCCGCCTGCGGAGAAAGGTAAGCTCCCTTCCAGCTCGCCATGCCTGGCTCGCTCGTTTACCTCCCCTCCTCCGCTTTCAAAAAGAAATGCGACGAGCAACGCGAGGGCGACTCATGTCACACGTGCAATCGTCTGAAAATCAAGTGTCTCGGTTGGGGACCTAAGCGACCTGACTGGATGCGAGTGCGTATGCCCAGAAGCACCGGGTTAGTATTTGCTCACCGGCTTCCCTGTACAGGACAAACAAGCTGTGGAAGCTTACAAGGCAGATATCAAAGCGCAGCTAACGAGAGCAGGCTTGATCCGTGGTCAGCCGCGGTCTTCTATATTGCAGGCCACGACGGCATCGTCATCGGTATTCACCACTCAGCAGTACCAAGGTCCGCCCTCCAGCGCACCTCAGATAGCGACCAATACGGTCCCCACGCCAAGTCTCATATTTGGTGACCCATTACAAGGACAAAATCCCGGCGAAAGCTCTACCATGATGTCAACCTTTGGTGGGAGCCTGCTGTTCAGATGTGTAAGCAGGCAGCTGACAAGACCGCAGGAGCATCCACATCCCTCAACTCACCTTACGATTACCCTTTGCAATTCGATCCCAATTTCTCCCAATTAAGTACCCACTCGCCATTCACACCCACCACACCGATACCCTCTTCCCAACCATCTCCACACGATATCCCGCAATTCATCTCCAATTACGAAAATCCCACATCTTCCCCAGTCACATTCAATCCAGAGATTGCTGCTGCTGCGCTCTCTGGACCAAACCTGCAAACCGAACACGTTCTGTATTATTTTGACCGGGTCTGCAGGCTGCAATATGCTTTCGCTGGTACATCTGTGGAAAATATAACCTATTCAGTATGTCCATTTACCACGACAGATGTGAGACCGCCTAGGCTCACATTACGTGCTTCTAGCTTGTATTACAGAATCCGCATGGCCCATTGACGAACGCCCTCTGTGCTCTCGCCAGCTTGCATGCCGTATGCGTCCGCGCCGCTAGAGGATTAGAACCGAATATGCTTGACAACTCGCAAGCACTCATGTTTTACGATAATGCATGCGCACAACTACAGCATAACAGACAGCGTATTTTGTCCGAGGCGGATGCCAGCGCCGCTTTGCATCTGTTAAGTTTTTCAGCATTTTCTGGTGGGATGACGGATTGGCAGCCGATGCTCGATCTCGCGAATGAATGGGTTGCACAAACTGGCATCACATCGCACGAAAACCCGAAGTTGGCATTGATGAACATGACCAGCGCCGCGCGATTAGCCCTGAAAACCACCATGGTGAGTTTATACGTCGTACCGGACGGGACACTCTAACCGTACGTTCCAGTGGCTAGACGTCATGTCGACAGTCACGATGCGGGCGGTGCCGAAACATCTTCATTTTTACCGCCAGCTGTATCGCGGCGGCGGCGGCTTTTGGGCGGTGTCAGGGCGAAGTGGTGTTGAAGACATAGACATGCGAGTAGAAAGCTTGACCGGCTGTCCGGATGAAATATTTTTAGGGATCGCCGAGATATCATCGCTTGAGTGCTGGAAGGTACAGCAGATACGAAGCGGTACACTCAGCATGCGGGAGCTGATTCGACGTGGAGAGATCATCGAGCGGCATCTTCGGGCTGAATATTCGCTAGACGCTGACCAGACGCACCTGCACCCCCAGTCAGCGATCGGTGGAGATGCTAGCTCGACGGGGCTCCCGGGATCAGCGTCGTTGGTGGACAGTACACGGAAATTGTTCGTTAACATATTCCGTGAAGCGGCCATCGTGTACCTGAACACGGTACTGAGTGGATCGAATCCCGGTAGGTAATCCTTAGATGGGTGTCCTGTCAGCTGCTGACACGTCTTTAGGAGTCCCGGAGATAATACTATGCATAGACTCCATTATACTTTGTCTCCGTCAACTTCCCGTGTCCTTTATGGACCGAGCACTGATATTCCCGATGTACTTGGCTGGATGTCTGGCAGACGATCGCGCCAAACGCGAGGTGTTCAAGTCGAGGCTGCTGGGAGTGCAGGACAGCTTCGGGAACATCCTCCAGACAGTAAGGGTCCTCGAGGCCGTATGGCATCGACGAGATAACAGAGGGGGTGGTGCAGTCGAATGGCGGGACCTGCTGCACGTCCAGGGGAGAAACCACCTTCTGCTGGTCTGAGGAGGTGGAAAGGATTACTGGTCGCATGACACGACATATAATCGCATTTTTTCGTTCTGGGGTTCGTCTTCGGGCGGCCCGGTCATATTCTAGTAACCATTATTATACTCCGCGGTCCTTGGGATTCCGGATGGCTCAACACACAGTACATCACTTCGCATCTATCCTTTCTGCATTGTCCTATTAGCGCAACCGATCCATATATTATAAACAGGTCATACCCACATAATATTTGCCTAGAATTGCGTAGTGGTATAGAGAGAAACTCATCCGTCGCGGAGCCTAGCTGCAAGCAGACACCTGTTTCGCCGGATGACCGGCGGTTGCAAGGTCAGCCTGTTGTCGTTGGCGCCCAGGAAGCACGCAAGGGGGGAAGCCCCTACTCGGCAGGGATGGAGAGCAGTTACTGTCATCTAAAAAGAATTTAGTCGAATGACTAATGATGGATCGAGGGACGCGCAGCCCAGCGCTGGACTCACAACTCAGCGGAAGACTGAAAAATTCCTCACAAAGTCATTGTTGGAACATGCGGAGTGCGGCACTTATCGCCGGAAGAAATCAGAAGTCACGTGATCTACGCGTCGGCCAACACGAACCGCGACCGAACGTGTCTTGGCTTTTTACATACATACATACTTACACTCTAAACCAGTATTCCACGATCCACTTCACGAGTTTCCCTTTAACGAAAGACACAAAAATGTTCAAAGGGATCTTGCCGTCCAAGAGGATATCCTCCTCGGAATTCACCATGCTCACCAGCTTGGGCGACATTTCCAACGGTAAAGAGAACCTCCCCACAGAATCTGCCAACGCGGTCCAGACGGCCAAACCATCCAAAGCACCACCGTCCAAAGGAAAGCACGACAAGTCCAAGCCGTCCAAGTCGTCTCGGGAAACTGTCGTTGCGCCTCAGGCAATGAACCAGGCTTTCGACAAATTATTGGTCAGTTATCACCCTTTCTCCGCCATGCGCGGTGTCGCTGATACATGCCATGTACAGGATGAGCTGCAGATTCCTTCTACGTTGCGCCCCAAGCTTGCCAATATGGACGCAACCGTGAAAGCCGCTATGCTCAAGTCTTCTCACGTTCTGACAACCAATCCGCCTCCGAGCGGCGCAACTACGACACGGCCCTCTACTCCTCGCACCGTCCGAAAAGCTCGGAGCATAGAATCCATCGTTTCTCCTTCCTCTCATACACCTATTTCTGGACTTGTCCGCGACGGTCAACCACGACGTGGCGGCTTGTGGGGGAATGCCCTTGCAGGCAAGAGCACGGCCGACTTACATGCATCGGAAGTCCCCGAAAAGACCCATGGGAGAGGCATGTCATTTGATACACCTAGAACTTTCTCCCGATCCCAAACACCAGCCGTCATTCCCGGGGATCTCATGACAAACAAAGCGAAAGACAAGGCATTCGGCAGGACGATTACCCCGGTCAAATTCTGCAGCTTGTTGTTTTCTTCTTCAAGCACGATGCTCGATATTGATGTAGTAAAGAAGCTTAGACTTATGCTGCGCAATGAATCAGCGGCGTAAGTAGTAAATTTGATGATAACGATGAGTATTATTAATCCGATGTTCAACTCTCAGATGGACGGAGGAGTTTATCCAGTCAGGTGGATACACTGCTCTCCTAACAAGGCTCAATGAGATTTTGGAGGTAGAATGGCGGTTCGTATTCTCCTCGGGCATACCCGCATGTTGTTCTAAAATTATCCTAAAAGCGAGGAGCAACATGACGACCAAATACTGCATGAATTATTGCGGTGTTTCAAAGCCCTGTCAACATCATCAGTGGGTTCCTTTGCACTCCGAGGGTCGTGCCCCACTCCATATGTTCAGCTGGTTTCTCTGTTGTATTCCGACAAGAAGCCCGGTGATGTCGCTACTCGCCAGCTAATCGTGGAGTTGCTCTTAATCTTGTTTGATATCTACCCGTCATCTTGCCTTCCGTCGTCAGGGGCCCGCCTTCGTCGGGAAGCGTGGGAGTCCAAGTCAAACATACCTGGCGGCATCATTACACTGCCAGCACCACACAAGAACTTGTTTTCTCTAATTCGGTCGTTATTATTGACTCCTGCGCCTCCCCCCGCCGAAGCGCCTGCTGCATCCATCTCTCCCCACTCTTTCATCGAGTCTCTGCATCGCCCACGGATATACAAAACATACTTGCAAGAACTTTCTGATGTATGCAGGGACTACTTCTGGGTATTCTGCCACCCCAACAATACGGTCTGGAACCTTAATGAGGTTGACGAAGGTAAGGTTGAAAAGCCCAAGGCCCCAGGGGGCATGACCGGAGGGGTGGAATTTGAGGCCATGGGTTACTTCGTACGTCCATCATATTCCGCCTGTATAGCATCATTCAAGGCTCTGCACAGACTACGCACCTCAGGTTCATCAATTCAATTGCAAAACTCGTGCATGAGCTCAATATAGAGAAAGATCATGAACTATCAGCGCTTCGCTTCCATACAGATCTCTTTGCCTCGGGTTTGGAAAGAATCATCTTGGTATGTCCCTGGCTGATTATCCTGGCACCCTTGCTCAATGGCACTTGCAGATAGCGCGTAAGGCATCGGCGACGTATTACCCGACTCTGCATCTTGAACTAGCGCGATACATTCATTGGGCCAGCTTGGCGAGATATGAACTTCCCTGGACTATCTCGAGACTCATCGGCCCACCCCCCAACCCTCTGTGCAGCAAAGGCAGTGGTAGACCTTCAAAATCAAATCGAGACGGGCAGAGCCCACACAGCTCTCCGACGAAACGAAGTGCAACAGCCCAGGTCCCCACTGGCTTCGTTGGACTGCCTTGTCCGAAGAAGGTTGAGCCAATCAAATTTGACTAATGCGGTCCTTGAAAGAAATGTCTGAGGGGGGGGCTGTGCCTTCCTAACTGGCATTTGTTCACGAAGATGTATCTTTCACCTAGTGGTCCTTGATGTCCTTAGGCACTGCTCGTTAGATCTGTATGTCACGAGATATATTCCGTTGTACTATTAAGCATGATTCCATATCAGAAGATATTATGAGAGAACAAACATCGTCCGAGATTAATGACTACGTTGCCGTATATACAAATAGAAGGCGATGACATAGACCAGTGGCATACCAAAACGATAAGTTCTCTCGACTCATACGGTGCCGGTAGCAACTCGTATACGGAAAGACGTGGGATCAGTGACCACCTAGCAAACGCGACGTCTCGGGGCCGATGCCCAGTATATTGTGCCTGCCTCTGAACTTGAGTTCCAAGCCAATAAGGCACCTCATGACCCAGCAAAGCGAGAAAATGGCAAAGCCAAGCGCGCTGTTGTGAATAAAGGAGGAGCGCTCGGACGTTTGTTGGACCACAATGGCGAAGAGGAACCAAGTAATGGCAAAACAAGCAGGGAGATCACCCTCGACGGCCGAGTAGGCGTACGTGAAGTCGATTATTTGCAGTACGAAACTTGCGAGGGTCAGTTAATGTGGGAAGGCCATCTAGTAGGAGTCAGGGCTCACAGGGAAACAAAGACAGCAGCCTTCGTCCAGGCATCGGCAGGTTCGGTAACAGCATTCACACCGAAGGCTTCGAACGCAGACAAGAAGACCAGACAAACGGTCCATCCGTGGTAAAGTGAGAAGGGAAGGTGCAAAAAGACTTCATCACTGAAGTTTCGCAATTGCGTTCCTTTGACGTCGTTGTAAATTTGCTGTTGCAAGCTAGTCAGCGCGATACCCATAAGAGAGACAGAAAAATGCACACCGCAACGACTGATACCGCGAAGACAATGAAAACAAGGCCTACAGACAGGGTTAGGCGGCCACAATGACTGTATAAGATGTCATAGGCACCTACCATATCTGTATTCCTGAATGGTCCAAGAGTAGATGTACATCGCATTGAGGAAGTCGAGGAGGGGAAGTTTCCAGCCGATACGTTCAATAATGACTTCTTTTCCCCTCCCGGAGAACTGGTATACACAGGTACCGAGAATAAGCATGTGGATAAGTGGCCTGTAGAGAACTAAGTTGCAGCCCTCACTGCTCCATGTTCTGGACATACCATATGAAGAAAGACCACGGAGCCGGGGTGAAGTATGTCTCTTTTCCAGAGTAATAGACATCCCAAGGTGAGATAACAGTGTAAACGTTCCCTCCCATGACAAAAATGGCGCCAAAGATGTTGGCAAGCTGAACGGGAACGCAAGAACCGTCAGTGAACTTTAGGTTGCTGAAAATGACACGAATCGACCTTGAGAAGGAGGTGGCTTGACCAGCGGTTGTTACTACCGAAGAGAGGCATTGTGCGAGCTTTATGAACAGTCCACCGTTTTCAGTGACAGCTGGCTCTGGTCTTAAGTACAGGTGGGGCGCAACGGGGACGCTCCAAGTTTATGTACCTCCCTGGCAAGGCGATGGGGGGGTGCGCGTGCATGTCGCGTTTCAAGCGCATGTATCAGTACTCACGTGGATACTAGTAGGGGAGGGCCTCTCATTGCGTCGTGTACAGACGATACACGCGTTCTTTTACATGTCCTTAAAAGCCATCTCCCGGTACAGCAGCTTCCCAAAGAACAAGGGCTGAGCCTTCTGAAGGACAGCAAAGACGTGTGCTTGTGAGCGGACGGGCATTCATGCAACAAGATTTCCACAGCCCACCTTGGAGCAGAAAACGATCGGGGACAGCCTGCGATACCACGATGTGTCAGCCTCAAGACGGAACCCAGGCAATTCTCAACGCGACTTCTCTCAGTTCCGGGAAGCGACATTTGCATAGCGCCTGCATGCACGGTGCATCCTCGTGGCCAGTGGGTTGGTGATAAAAAATGCTCACCGCGCTACCTCTTTGGGTAAACGAAGTGGGGTATTTCTCATTTAGTAGACAAAGGGAGGAAACCTCATCTGTTCAAAAGATGGCGTAGGTGAATAGTATACAGTGCATGATAGGCATAAAAGAATGGTGAGTTTAGACATCCATAAACGTACACTCGCCCACGTCCGTATAAACCCTCCGCAAAGAATAAAAAGGAATGCTGACATGATGGCCATAGAGTCCTTAGCTGCCTGAGCCGGGATATCCCGGAGACATATTAAACCTTTACGCGCAGGGCTCTTTTGAAACTCTGCCACTTGGATGGGACGGAAAATACCACCTGCCACCTGACGATCCGTTAGCATATAAAGCTAGAAGCAACTTCGTGACGCATACCTAATTATCATGTCACCACGGCCCACAACTTTATGTCCCTGACGTATCGGCATGCCCGCTCCTTTAACGAAGACCTTGCCCTCTGTACACTGGTCATAGATTGGATAGGGGAGAGCGAACACTATCTCTTCTCCGTCAAGGCCCTCGATGCAGATTTCTCCGCCCCGGTCAACGAGAGAGTCTTGCCAGGGGACGTAAATATCCAGATACAAGTCATCATTCACTCGAGAGAATCGTTGGTCGAGCTCGTCCTCCACCAGAAAGACAACATCCTGGAACGTGCCGTCTTTTCGCTGATGACCAGCACGTGGGCACACGATTCTCGTACCAGGTCGCGTACCAGCAGGCACATGGACACTGATTTCCACTTGCTCAACTCTGCGCGAAAGTAACTCTCGTCTGACCAGGAAGCGATGGCGTGATCCGTGAAATATCTCTTCCAGAGTGAGAGGAAGTGGAAAGAGCCACTCCTTGGAAACACCTCTGGGTGACCTCATTGCACGCAATGGTGACCCGAATAAGGGAATATCGTCCGCATGCGGCATAAACTCCTGATGATTCTTCCTACGTGCTGAGCCCTTGGACAACTTCTGGATGAAGTCACTGATCACCAGTGAGATGTTCCGCCTGCTTTTTAAATATGAGTATACTTACTCTGCCAGTCCCAAACGGGATACCTTGTGAAGCCGGTTTGAGGACGGAGGTATAACAGGCTCGTCAGCTCGCCGAGATTGCTGCTCCGGTCGAGGGTCTAGACGAGCACTGTATTTGGATGGCCTGGACGTATTTGAGTCATCGGAACTATGCGTACGTGTAACAAATGTGAAGTCAGAGGGTGCTGGGCTCTCCCGTCCGCTGGGTTCGTGAGGATCATGTAAGTAATCATGCGATCTGGAGGCATTGCGACGGTTCTTCATACGCTCAGAACCATTGCAAGAACTCTTATCCGAGCGCGCGTGCGACTCCTTCCGATTATTATTGCAAGGTCGTGCTGATGGGCCTGATACGGGGTCAATGTTAGGTTTAGCAGTATAAGGCCTCTCTTTTTTCGTGGGCATGGGGGGTTCATTCCGTGTCGTACGTCTACTCGCCTCTGAACCGGACGACGATGAGGGCCGGGAAGACGGTTGAGAAGCAGCCTTTGTCGTAGACCCCGATCGGGCTGTACCCGTGCCGCCTTGCTTTGATTTACTCCTCGGTGCACTGGTGGTAGTGCTTTCTTTCCCACCCGTCAAAGCATGGTAAGCAGTGTTTACCTACAAGCAGATAGTGTCAGATTAATCACGACGAATGCAAGACCATCTTACGTCGATAAACCTCTGTGCCGCACGTTCTTTTCCCGAGAGATGGCGGTCCGGGTGCCATTGCAAAGCCTTTACCACAACCCGTCAGACATAAACGGATGCATGGAATAAGTAACAGAAGTAGGTCATACGAGTTTTTTGTAGGCAGCTCTGATCTCGTCATCGCTGGCGTCGTTGGTGAGGCCGAGGACGGCATAATAGTCTGGCTTTTTTACTGGCATTGTGGTGTGAAAACGAGAGTGTTTTGCTCGCGAATCGCGTCAGGTTGAGGGGATGGTACAGCTGAGGTTGCTCCTGGAAGAGGAAAATGCAGACTGGGGTGTTCGCTTCACCAACAAGGAGATATATAAACCGTGGCTCGAGCCGCACAGAAGGACCCAGATCGCAAGTCAGCACTTAGGTTGCTTCGGCAGCAACCGCGATGGCTGTAATAAAGCTTCTGGGGAACAACTTGCCGCCTCGTGGATTGCACGTTGTGTTTGCCGACGATAGTGTGCTAAGCGATTCGCTGGTGAGGAACCATGGGCCCCATAACACGAACAGCCCCGACCTGTTGACCCAAACTGCTATGAATTGTTAACTGTACATCATGCCCTGGTGGTCGACTACCAGCTGCGATGGACAAGTCACGGGTGGTGAACGATCTTGACTTTCCATTTCTGGACGCGTAATCTCCGCGGATTGACTAGCGCGCGCTGGCCAACGCGTTTTTGATTTCTGGTCACTGGAGGAGGCTCGTGGATGCCATGCAGTGGCCAAGTCGGTGAGTGCAAAGCGACTTTGTCGAGGCAGCTACAGCTACAGTCAACTTTATCGTTTTCATTTCATGCGTGTCTATTAGGTAACGCCTCCCAGTATTACCCTTGGATGTCAACCACAGTCATGGTTTTCCGCCTCCGTGAATTCTGAAAAGAAAAGATTACTCTGCCTCCTGTCTCATAATTCACTCACCCCTTGGTAAATGACGTGTCCTGCGACTGCGGCCAGTTACTGGCAGCGCATATACGTCGGCGATGAAGGCAGTCAGCTCCTATCAACCCCATTTTCTAGTTCCGGAGGCTGACTGTTGGGCCCCGCCTCTCGTCTCTTCATCTGTTGGTAATTGAATTACTATTTATCATTCATTTCTCCGCATTTGCGTATATCGGTGTCCACCAGTTACTGACGATATGTGTATATGACTAACAGTGGCTCTAGTACCAACGCGTTTTACGGATGTTGACCTATCGCGTTGCGCTAGGACTTTCGAGGCATGTGATCACATGTACATATCTTGCCTTGCTGACAATGCGTGTTGCGCTTTCCTGCCAGGTACTTTCGGTCATAGACCGGACTCGTTGTACATCTCTCGTGTCAGCCCACGTGCATGTTGTAGCGCAGTAGCCAACCTACCCCGCACAAGTAGACTTTAGGCGCTGATCCGGGCCCCTGAGGGACTACCGGTATCTGGACATCGCATCCTGAATCGCCCTTGCCCCAGTATCCAGGCGTATGATATCCCTGACTTCTTCCCCTGGGGTTTTAGTCGGTTTACATGGAGCTTGTCAAGAATGGTAGCCTGAAAGGTCTACCTTCATATCTCGCGGCACTCGTGTACTGCGTGCGATATCTTTCTGATGCACTATCATTCCCTTCTATGCTGATATTAGGTCAGGTAAATCACCACTGGGCCAGTGGCAACGGACGGGGATCTTGGATATACTATATATGTCAACCTGAGATGAGCCCCTAGGCAATGGGGCTTTTACTACTTTGCGTTCCACGGAAGGCAAGTAATGTGACAGGAATATGGCTTTAATAATATCACCTGAAGAGTTACTCTAGGGGAAGTTCATCCGTGCAAGGAACCCGAGAAAGAGCCCGGTTAGGCAGTGGAGATTGGTGGGCAGCCCAAACGCCCAGTTCAGATAGGGGGGTTTCAAATCTCACAGCTTTTTGGTAGGCCACGAACACAAACCTAAATGCAAATCCGAGATGTATCTGGAGCTAAACTACACGTTCCAGCAACCGTCCTGTTGGGGTTGATTTGGGAACTATCACTACCGTGGCGATATACCACTCTAAAAGTGACTTAGAACCACGGTTCCCGAGTCAATGCTTTACACCGGTTTCGTAGAGGGTGACACTGGGTTGATGACATAAAGAACTTAATGGAAGATTCAAGCAGATGACATCCACGCAAGAAACTTCTTCAAAGACCACCGGTTGCAAAAGTCGCCCATGGGTTTTTCATACCGGCTGCCAGGCACCTTTCCCAAAGCAAGGCAAGTCACGGTATGTACTCCTGTATGGAGGGGTCCTAGATCGTGCAGATCGGAATAAACTTTGGGGTAGTTCTGGAACTCTGCCAGAGCGTGGAGTGTGATCCCGTTGGTACATTTTTATCTGTCCGTTTCCGGGGCTTCAGTCTAGTACACTTCGAGCCTAAATCTTCGAGGCTTGACGTGAAGTCACCGATCATATCATCGATGGCCGACCAGCGGCTCAAGATGATCGTTCGTCTTAAGCTTCAAGTGGTGAGTGTAGATTGCCGCGATCCGCTCAACCTTCACGGGTACAATGTTCTACCCGCTGGCAAAAGGGTGATTGGTGTCCAGATCGCCAAGAATTTCAAGGGGACAATACATTGAAATTAGCACATACCTTTCGCAGGCGGAAGAGCCTGCGTAGCTTGTCAGATCTTACATAGCTACATTGCGGTGCTTGCTAGAAGATACTTATTTATGCGGGGCTTCATTATGGACGTGTGCATCTGATAGCACGGATGACGTCCATTGCTAACACCATATCACGATTCGAAACGTTTAGAACGCCCACCGGAATGTGGTGCCGACCTGGCGTGTATTGGGACTCCTGTTCGATCAACCTGTACACTGTCAAATAGACCCAGCCATCCTGACTAGATATCAACAGCTTCTTGCTCCCTCCAGACAGAAAGAAATGCGACTTACAATACAGATCATCCTTTCAGTGAGATTGCGAGTGCACGTTACTTTCATTCAATGTGGGCGTGGTGATCAAGTTGTGCTTGGTCAGTGATCTCATGCTAAAGGTTTGATACAATTCCGTCGACGTAGTACTACAATGCGTGTGAGAATAACAGAAATGGTCCCTAGACACTATCTAGGTGCACAGTAAATAGAGGTGGAGTGCTGTTGTACAGTATGTCAATCTAGCATAACGAAATCAGGTCGATGACCCCAGGATCCTGCGAAGCCCCTCCTTCTGCGATGGTGTTAGCCGCTCTGGGAAGACGACATCCCAGCAGACTATCATATTTCCCTTCCTCGTCGTACTACCCTGCTTCCGGATTGGCATCCCCTCGCCAGGCACTGTTGTTTCTGTTCCTGGTTGAAGCACCCCAGCTGCCGTGACTTGAATCTTTCTCCCGTCCAGGTGCTCCACTGTTCGTCTGATGGGATCTGCTGTCAGCGCCTCTACTAGGGGTATCCTGACATGGCATATGAGGTCGTCACCGTCCCGCGTGAACGCATGATGTGGCTTTTCTTCAACTACGAATACAATGTCTTGCGAGTCGCCTATCGATTGTTCATTGCCGGCGCGGGGGAAGCGGACCTTGGTTCCACTCTTCCACCCGGGAGGGACATGGATCTCTAGCACCTTGTCCTCGGTCGTGCCATCGAGCAGTTTCCGACCGACTTTGAGATGTTTTGTGGTCCCGTTGTAGAGTTCCTCGAGCGTGATTTTTAATGGCCGGACAATTTCCGACGGTTGTTGAGACGTCGGCATAGAGGCTCCGCGCTGTGTGTGAGTAGATGGGCGCCGGGGCATGCCCCCAGGCATGCCACTACTGAAGAAAGAGGAAGCACCGCTCATGTTGTCATCATCACCAAACATTGATCCCGTGCTTCCCATGCCTCCCATGCCTCCCATGCCGCCCATGGCACCCAAATTACCAAAACCACCCATGCCCCCCAGGCCTCCCATCCTGCTGCTGAAACCGAATATTTCCCTAGAGGTGACAGTGAGTGCCGTGCTCGGATATACTGTCATGGGAGGAGTACTTACTCAAATATTCGTTGGGGATCGCTAGGTGAGAATCCATCACGCCCCCGTGGGCCCCCGCTCGTGAAGGTAAACGTAGTCCCGCCTGGGAAGCCAGAAAAGCCGGAGAAGCCTGCTCCTGGCGGTGGGCCGCCTGCACCACCTTTGAGGCCCTCTTCGCCCACTTGGTCATAAATAGCGCGCTTGTTCTTGTCGCTAAGAACCTCGAACGCTTCGGAGATCTAGGCGGGAGAGGAGGGAAGTCGTCAGCCTGGGTTGGTTAAATAGACCAGCCTCGACGTGACTACTCACCTCCTTGAACTTCTTGGAGGATTCCTCTGACCCTTGGTTACGGTCAGGATGCCATTTCAAGGCCTGGAAGATGGGTGGTATCAGGACGACTGCAGGATGGAAAGCCTGAGTGTGCTCACCATCTTCTTGTAGGCTTTCTTGATGTCATCTTCGCTGGCGTCTCGGGGTACGCCCAACGTCTTGTAGTAGTCTACACCCATGCTGCAAGGACTGTCAGAGAGTGCACGTCGCAGTGGTCATATAAAGCTGTTTATGCCCGTCGAGGTCCCCCGCGCTTCCTTGCGACTTGCCCAGAACATCCCAGAAAGTTTTGCCTGCAGCATTTCCGCTGACGTCATCACCGGATCGTGTGAGCACCCTTCCATTCTCGGACACCGTATGAACCCCATAGAAGTGATAATCCCGAACTGCCCGACGACGACAACGACGATCCTGTCACTGTGGGCAAGGAGGACCATGGCACACTCTGCCGGAAGTGAAAACCTCTCGCGGTTGTCTTGGGCGACGTTCTTCCCATTTTCCTCCAGCGCCCTAGCATCCTTGCCCTCCAACTCGCAGCGGCCAGCCCGCTATACCAGGGAGGACGATATCCCAGAGGCCCAGGGTATCAACGGCGAAAGACCGACCGTCCGCGATTATCATGCCATCAATTCAGTGCCTCCCCAAGTGCGCATCCCAAAGAAGGTCGCAACGTCCCTCAAAGTCGAGGGAAAAGTCTGGTTTGCGAATGAAAGGAGTAAGAGCGACCTATGATTCCCTTTCCGTCGTCGCTGTGATTGACGCCTTCTGTGCAGCATGGATATCTTGGCTTAATACTGCAGTCCTGCTTGGGACACTCGCTCTTGCTCTGTTCAATGCATCAAAGGAAGCCGTAGCCCGCAATTTCGCCTATGCGTATGCTGCTATCAGCGTCGGCGTCGTGGTAATTCGTCACGTTCATGCTTCTGTGCACCGCTGAAGGTTCATCATGATGCAGGTCTACGGGTTCTTACTGTACCAGTCTCGCATCACTATGATCCGAAAACGTGATCCTGGACACTACGGTGAGCATGGTCATCTGCAGACATCGATTCAATTCTTACGGCCGTCCAGATGCCATCGCCGGTCCAGTGGTCGTCAGTGCCCTCCTCTTCTTCGCAGTACTAGCGAACTTCATTATTCGAGGTGCGTCGTCTGTATAACCGCGCCTAATGCATGTAATGACGTATCGCGTATGTTATTCCCTGCAGTTCGGGAGCTGTAAGTTTTTTTTTTTCCTTTTCTTTTTTCATATCTCCGGATTTCATTAATCGATCCGTAGACGTCAGCAAAAGGTGCCCATACCGGGCCTGACCTTCCTATACCCCGACAGTTTGTAAAGTGAAACGGACTCGTCCCCGACGGTGCCCTTATAACGTCGGTATTTGTACCCGACCATTAACTGACTTTGCATGTCACTTTTTTCACTGATGTCATGGCAAATGGGAGAGAAAGAATATGTAGTACTAAAATCTGAATGTCATAGCGCGCATCATCAGTTGGAGGTTATCCCGTTGTTCTACACCTCGTGGGTCTTCATGTTGTCCTTTCTCTAAACATGGCCCGAAAAAAAAGCGACATGGCGGTACACCGTCCATTACTAGTCGCATCTTATCTTATTTCTCTCACAGCAGTGTCTTATAATCACAGCGCCTGCCATGGAATTGTGATGCACAAGGGAGGTTCGGATCCTCCGTATAGTGCCCTACACTGCTGGCAACCACGCTGCTGTTTAACTTTCTAATTCATGTGTTTGCAAGTTGTTGCTTGCAGTGTGGAGTATTTAGCAATCCTTGCATTAGAGGCTTATCCGCCTAAGTACGAGCGGATAGCTAGATACGAGCAGAGGTTACAAGTGAAGAAATCCAGTAATTAGACGACATTGCAGCTTGCCAGCAAATATCCTTGATATTCTACTTCAGTGCCTTCTTCATTTTCTGTAGAAGGGAACGGTGAGTTCCATCTGGAATGGGTAGCTCATTGTGGAACGAACCTCTTCCATCTCATCCAGATCATTTGTCTCTATCCGGATGATCTTCTTGCCAAGGACCTTCTCTATTTCCTCCATTTGCAACCATGTTCTTTGGTCGTGAACGAAGTTTATCGATATGCCTTTCCGTCCGAACCGGCCAGTACGGCCTTCATGTGCCCCGTCATCAGTAACCACAATCCTGAAACTATCTGTCAGAGGAGAACTCACCAATGCGGTGGATGTACGTCTCGATATCAGGCCGAGAATCATTGGAGTGATGACTTCCACGTTCATTCATCAGTGGGAGGTCATAGTTCACGACCATGTTGACTTGCAAGATATCGATCCCGCGAGCGATGACGTTGGTCGTGATGAGAACCTTCTCGCGACCTTCTCGGAAGCTGTCGATGATGGAATCACGCTCCGAGGCGTCCTTTGCACCGTGGAGCGAGGCGACTTTGTGCCCTTCAGCGGACATCCGCTGAGCGATTCTATCTGCCGTGTGTCGGTGCTAGAATGTGCATTGATATCAGGGACATTTCTCAACACCGCTCATACGCACCTGGCAGAAGATAATGCTCTGACCAATAGTCAAGAGCTGATATAAAGAAACCAGAATATCGTATTTATGTTCTTCGTTTCGGCAGTCCATGTAGAATTGTCGAATGCCTTCGACGGACAACTCTTCTTTTTGAAGCTCGATCTTGTTTGCGTTGGGCGCAAACTTGTTGGCGAAGTTACGGACCTGATCGGGGAATGTGGCAGAGAAGAGGATGATCTGAGGTGGCGAACTACGAGGTAGCATGCTAAAGCATGTGGAGTTGAGCAACGGTAGTACAGCGAGAGGTAATCGCAACCGCTACCCACTTCTTTACACGGAGTGTCTGGTCGCCCAATCCGTCCTGATCGAGCATATTATCGGCCTCGTCGAGCACGAAAACCTTGATTTCCGAGGAGTCGATAACTTTTCTCCTCAATAGATCGGTCATGGTACCCGGCGTGCCAACGACGATGTGCGCCGTTATTCGGGTGACATCCTTGGGAAGATTGTCTTTGATAGCATATTCCGTTTGTACAGGGGTGAACTTGCCCATCGCTACCACGACCGACATGATCTGACGGGCAAGCTCCCGTGAAGGCGCAAGGCAGATAGCCTGTCATAATATAAGTGGAGCTGCTTGCCACGCCTCATACCAGACATACCTGTGTCTTGTTTTTTGAGAAGTCGACCCTGCTGAGCATGGTGAGTACAAACGCAGCCGTCTTCCCCGTGCCAGATTGGGACTGTCCGATCATGTTCTGTGGACTAGAAGACATGGTAAATGACTGGATCGCGTTCCTACGCGAACCAAGAAGCCTACGGATTAGCGAGAAGTAGTGGCAGGGCGCGTTCTTGGATCTTGGAAGGCTTTGAGAATCCGAGGGCATAGATGCCTTTCAGAAGATCGGGGTTACTAAACAATGGATTACTCGTTTCCTTTCCCTTCTCAACACAGAGCGGCGCGACTCACAGTCCCAGTTCCTCGAAGGACTTTGCGCTGTATAGAGGAGAGTTCGGGTCTGCCTGTTGATCAGCTAACGTGACCTGATAAAGCGTGAGACATGCAAGCTCCTGTGCGCGAACGGTCGATTATACCGTGACTTCGAAGGTAGACGAGAGTAGATCGGTAGCTGCATGTATGATTGAACATCACAAGAGAATGGGAGCAGGTACGATGTTGCATACTGGGTGCGGCAGCAGCCTCTTCAGGCTTAACTTCCTCTTTCACCTCCTCTTCGGGCTTTGCACCTGTGTACGGATCAGCCTCCGTCCGTCGAAAAGACGGAGACATACCATCTGATTTGGGCGTGTAAAAGCCATCCGCGTCTTTCTCCATGGTGCCAGATGGGAGGAGTGTTTCGTGCTCTCGCTTGTTGTCCTTTCGACACTCCAATCACGGAAAGTGCCGAAAAGGAGGAGTCACATCTAATCTTTTCCTCGACGATTCAGCTGCCAGTACGTCGCTGCCGGTGTGCATGAGATCCTTCTCTAGTCGCTCAATGCCACCACCATCCGGCTCTTTGTTGCCACCCGGCTTCACCAGAAACGCCCTCTGTTTGCTGCAGAAACTTCAGCGAAGAGCATCCTCTTTCGAGCTAGTCTACACTCCCCACGAACACTGGCCATATCGCCCAGATGGCATGTACCGCCATCCCACTCGACCGCTTCGCATATCCGTCTTAGACTCGTCGTTCAATCCTCCGACTTTGGCACACCTGGCACTCATAAGTTCTCGACCTCCACGCCGGAGCCAAGATATAGCGGACGAGGTCTCTGCGCCTGAGGACTACGACGCCAGACTCCTTTTATTTTCCACCCACAACGCAGACAAGTCTTTGAAGCCAGGGGATGCGAGCTTTGTCCAACGATTGGAGATGATGTATTTACTGTCACGCAGCATGTCTTCAGACGACGCAGCTACAGATCAACCATCACCCCTGACACCCTCTCATATCAGCGACACCGTCGCTGTAGCGATCATCGACGAGCCCACCTTCGTTGGCAAATCGGCCGTTCTGCTGTCCTCCCTTCGCGAAAAGCTCGCATCTCTGCATAGTTTAAGTGCCAACGACTCGGCGGCTGGGGCTATGGTTCCTCCTACGAAGTTGACCTTTCTACTTGGCTTTGACACACTCGAGCGCATTTTCTCGCCTAGATATTACACCTCTAGAGAAGACATGATGCAACGTCTCCGTCACTTCCTGTCGCCCGAGGGTCAGAACTGTGACGTGATATGCGCTCGCCGAGAAAGGGCGTCCGTCTCTGTGCAAGCCTCATCAGCTGAGGCAGAAGGGGTTTTGGATATCAGCAACGAGTTCATTGTCAGCGAACGCATCCACCTAATAGACATTGGCGAAGTCGAACAAACGTTCAGCTCCACCTTAGTGAGGGCTGCGGTTGCGGCAGGAGATGACTACTGGAGACAAATGGTTGCCCAGCCCGTTGCTGACTATATCATACAGAATGAGCTTTATAATTCTAACATTCCGCACTCGCAAACATCGTGAGCATACAAAAGAAATTCATTCAGGTCGTGTGGTGTCTAGGTTACATGAGCATGAAATTAGAGAAACAGTATTCTCTAGCATTCTCTAGCAGCGAGTAAGTCCATAAATCTAGTGGTATAGAGCTAACATGCGGTTCATCACGAGGCTTGGGCAAATGCAATAGCAACAGTCTAGGGGACCGTGTCAGAGAAGTAATAGAATGTAATCCAGGCTATCTCACCTCAGAGTGGCTCAGTGATATCAACACCTGCTTAATTCCCTTACCCTCGGCGGCTGCCTTTGCATCGCCGTAGAGGGAAACAGTCGGAACGCCAGATTCGTTAGGAAGGATTTCAATGTCTTTCATGGCCGCGGCGGCACCCTTCGATGACACACCGAGGGATTTGAATACGGCTTCCTTGCCAACCCAGCGCCCTGCAAATGATGCTTGTGGGGACGGTTGTGAACGGCAGTAAACAATTTCTGCATCGGTGAAGTTGCGCTCGACAAAGGAAGGGTTTGAGGAGGGAACAGACGAGATCAATTCTAATTGATGGTAAGTATGCGTTCTGTGAGTGGTGAAGTAGAAAGCGGTTTACCTTGGTCAACACCGATGCCAATAGTGGAGTCGGAGGGCGCGATGGCACTTGCGACTGTCTTAGCATTGGCAGTATCGAATGGGATATTCTT
>JADGIP010000272.1:0-24409 GCA_016618355.2 Astraeus odoratus | reverse complement strand
ACCGCAATCTCTCATGTGACTCTAGGATCCCGACGACCTAACTGTGGTGGAGCTAGCTGAGATTGCGGGTCATGAAAAACTCTCTGCTTTCTTGCGTGAATTTAGTATTGTAACGTAAACGAGTCTGAATTCGCTATCATAGATGTGCAACTGTCCTCGCGTGTGACACGTACTCAACCCCGCTATTGCGTTGGCGGTGAAGAGGAAGTCGCGCCCGAGGAAGTAGTTGAGATCGATCCAGGAGTGGGTGGCTCCGAGACGGAAGGACTTGCTGGACCAGAACTAGACTGAGGTGCTCCCCACGGCTTGGGGTGGTATTTTGAGTTCGATGGTATTATTCCACCCTACGATAGCTTGAGTGAGCAGAGCAAAGCTACGAAAAGCGAACGACCACGACCGACCCATTCCAGCAAGCGTACCACGGGTTTGCTTGGGACGGCCCCAACACCCAGCCAGTACTTGATTCTGTCCACGCTCCACTTCATCGTCTTGTATGAGTGTTCCCCGAGCTTGTCCAACTTGGGGGATGGCTCGTATATGCCCAGGAGTTCCATGGGTTTGCCATCGCGCCGTTTGCGATGGTCTATGGCAACCAGGTGGAAAATGCGGTTGTGTCTTGTGCCATGTACGGCCATACGAAGTCGGACAGTCATGATGGACTGTCCTTTTGGTTCTGTCTCCGGCAGTCAGAAGGTCCAGTAGCGAAGCAGACATTGTTTGACGACGTTTGTACAAAATTTTATCCAGTCCCCTATCTCGCCATCTCGCCTCGCTCCAGAGTAGTTGGTAACATGCAGCCCCCATTCCTTCATCGATTTCCCCCCAGTCTTAGACAGACGAAATTTCCACTCGACTATAGGTCGGTTGAATCATGAATCAGGACCAGCGCTGCCGGGGATCAGCTATAAATGTACACAATTGAGCAACAGTAAAAAATAAAAAATAAAAAGTATTCGATACGTGCCATACAGATGTTGTTTCCGTTGAGCAACGTCTGGTTGAGTTTGGTCTTCTTTCTTCCCTGGGAGGTCGTTTCACTACAAGAATTGAGGTCTAGGGTCAATGCGCAGACAGTTGAGCCCACTCAACTACTCTGTCACATCCTCCAGCACCATATCTACCGGAAGAAGAAATCAGGGGGTTGGATATAAGATTGTCAGGCCCACGTACTAACGAAATCGTCGAAGCCCAGGAGCGTCCCAGTGAATTCGCGCTCGTTTTTCATGATCACCCATATACGTGATCCGATACATCTATCGATAAGTTCTATAGTGGCACATTGCTATGATCGACATGCGAGCGTCTTGCAGGGGACGTGCTCACCTAGCGGAAGGATCTGAGAGGTCATGATGTCGAGCCTGGCAATAGCCTCTCCTCTCCTCTCCTCGTCTCGTCTCGTCTCGTTCTTGTTTTGAAAACAAAGTTTTACCACGATCAAAACCATAGATTCGAATACGCAACTCCTATTACCGAACCACTACTAATACGTTTTCCTGTGTGCTACAGTTTTCGTAAGCTTCATCGTTACTCGTGAGCGTCCGTTAGACGCGTGTCAATACACATATGCTAGCTACCCCCCAAAGTGTTCGAGCAGGAGAACAAGAGATGTGATGGGAATAAAAGGCTAACAACTACAGCTAGTTGTGCATGGGGAATATGTGACATTTCGTTGCGGGGGTGGAGTAGAGCGAGGTCAGTAGGATACGAGTGGCATCTAAATTACTGTTGTCCAAAGCTGAAACCACCTTGGGGAGCACTGATGTCCGAGTGGAACTGCAAGCACGAGAATCAGCATAAATTACTATGTATAGGGGTCCCAAAAAAACAACTTACAGCATAGGCACCAGCAGCGTCGACTGCCGGAGCACTAATAGCAGCATCAACATCTTCTTCATCGGGGAAGTATTTGTCCATGATGTTGAACGCCTTCTTATAGATGTCCAAATTATCGTGGGATTGAAGGTTGTGAATGGTAACCATTCCACCCGCTTCCTCGACATACAAAGCATATTGGTTAACAGCACCAGGGCCTGCAGCCTGCCTGTCCATCTCGCCGACCTTGAGGATGTTGTCAAGTCCATCGAGAGCGACTTGGATTATCTTGTTGTCCATCATCGTGAGTAGATCACACAGGGGTTTAATGCACCCCTGGGACACAAGATAACGGATTTGGGAAGGCTCCTGAAGGCCACCAGAGGTAGCGTTCGAAATCGCCCAACAGGCTTCCTTACGAGTTTTGAAGTCCGCATTTTGAAGGATGTTGATGAGAGGTGGAATAATGTTGGCATCGATGACGGACTGAATTTGAGCGGGGGACCCGGCAGTGATATTGGAAATAGTCCAGCAGGCCTCCTTCCTGATGCCTTCTTTCGGCGAAGACAGCAGAGAAAGTAGAGCAGGGAGAGCGCCAGAAGCGATAACCACTTGGGTCTGAAGATCGTCTCCCGTTACGATGTTGCCGATGGAGCGAAGAGCAGGGGTTTGCACAGCAGTGGAGGGGTGCATGAGCAAGTCCACCAATCTCCTACATACCGCAGACTCGATTACAGCCTGGATTTTGTCATTCGAGCCATCCGAGAGGTAGGAGATAGCCCAGCAAGCATCGATCAAGATCTCATCATCCATGGAATATATCAACTTGGTCAAGACAGACAATGCAGGCGAAATCTACTGGACACGTCAAAAAAACCGATAGGACGTATAGTCCAGAAAGCTCACCAGTTCCCAATCCGGCTGGGGGTTCTTCCCTCTGCAGAAGTTGCTCAGAGTCCACGTGGCATTCCTCAGCATGCTCAACTTGTGGTTATCGCTAAGGAGCTGCAACAATGGCCTCAGAGCACCCTGCTGCAGGACGTAATCTCTGCATTGCGGGCTGTCTCCGGCAATGTTCCCAAGGGCCCACACAGCTTGCTCACGAACATCCAATACAGGTGAGGACAAGAGGTTGATAAATTCTGGGACAGCATTAGCAGCGATGACAACTTGGGTATGCTCCGCGGTCCCAGAAGCGATATTCGTCAAAGCCCAAGCCGCTTCGAACTAAGAACAGACCTGTTATCAACAACAATCGAGAAACATGGACATTGAGTGGCGTACTTGAAGCATGGAGTTTCCGCTTCGCAGGAAATCCACGAACCGGGGGACAACGCCACATTCGATTACTCTGTCGATGGGTGGATTCCTCTCTTTCGACAGCAACTTTCGGAACTTGGTCGTCGCGTCTAATTGACGGTCCGCGTCATCAGAAAACACGCCTGAGACCATCTCCTCCGCGAGCTAGCTCATCTCAGTACTAAAACTAGAATAATGGGGATCGGACACATACTGGTGGCTCCCAGGAGCTTGTTGTTGGTTCTTCATCGGAGTCGACAGTGGTTGTGGGGAGGAAATTTCTTCTTTTTGCGATGTTCTCCTCCCGCTTCTGCCTTCTGATTTCCACTTGCTGCTCTTCGCGACGACGTCTGAGATCGTCTTGCTTTAGGCCACCTTTGTTCTTATAATCTAAGGATTGGGGTAGGAGTTGAACGGTGATACCACGGCAGTCGAACAGCAAACATACTCGC
Source organism: Astraeus odoratus (assembly GCA_016618355.2). Taxonomy (NCBI): domain Eukaryota; kingdom Fungi; phylum Basidiomycota; class Agaricomycetes; order Boletales; family Astraeaceae; genus Astraeus; species Astraeus odoratus. The sequence continues at coordinate 20,846 of JADGIP010000272.1, read as the reverse complement.
TCTCCGATGTTCCATCGTACGTGACTCCATGACTGATTGTTCAGAAATAGAAGCAAGATAGAAGATGCAAAGATGGATGGATGGGTGGATGGACGAAAAGATCAGAGATGCTCAGCGGTAAGTTTCGCGTCTTTTCAACGGTTGTGCCTCGAGTCGACAAGAGATCAAAGGCAGGAAAATAATACAAATACAAAACTCCTTATCCGCCACAGTCACACGTCACGCTCCTGTCACATAACAACGGCAAAGAAAAAAGTTCATTCTAACGATGTACTACTTTAGCTACCAAACGGATACTGCAGTGCCCTCCGTCAGTTGTCGTCGACGGCAAACAGCGTCCGTCACGTACCTCAAATGATTCTGGTGGATCTGCTTCTGGTGCACCAGGGTCGAGCGCGATATGTGGCGGGTGCTCGGCGACGTTGGCGGAGCCATTTGGTATAGCACTTGCGCTAGGTTCTGTCGTCGGAGCTGCTGGTTCAAGGTCGATGAACTCTGCCTCGTCCCCTGGTCGCTCATCCACCAAGATCAAGATACCACCACCACCAGCGTACCGTTCCGACACCAATCCCTTCTTCCCTACACCGGAGGATGCACCCTTTCCACCTTTGCTGGTTAGCGAGTTGGATGCCACCGGACGGACAGGCTGATAACGTCCCTCTGCTGAGAAGGCGATGTAACCTAATTGCACGGGTGTCACCCGGGAAAAGTTTGCAATCTTTTCCGAGCTAGATTCCACCTTCCGTTTCGCAGGCGTGGAGGGCTCATCGTTCTTCATCTCCACATCCGTATCCTTCTTGGTGTCCCCCTTCTCGTCCTTGAAGAGGTCAGAAGTAATTCCTGATGCTAACATCGGCACTTACTGTATCCATAGCATCTTGGTCAGCAGCAGCCTTCTTCTTTTCTCTTGCTTTTACTTTCGCCGTAGTCGAGAGGACCGCCGTGGCCACTTTCGCAGCCGTTTCTTTCTTGGGCGGGGCCGCCGGTGCAGGGTATGCAAACAGACTGGGTCGTGCATTCGACACAAATTCGAATTTAGGGACCTAGACAACGTTAGTTGCCCTCCCAGCAGCAATCAGACACAGGATGACAGACCTTTAGGTCCTGGTTAAGGCCAATGATAGCTGTCGGCTCAAAAGCCAGGCAGGCACAATGCGCTAGCGGGTACCAATACCAGAATTGACAAAATAATGTCATACCAACAATGGCACTTGTATTCCTGGTACCTGCACGACTCTGGAGACTGATGGTGACATTGCGTCCTCCAGCGTCGATGAGACCTTGTCCCAGCGCTGCACCGAAACGAGCCATCGGGTCCTCGTGCTTATCAGATATGACTTTCGTGTAGAGGGCACGAGTTGATGACATCGAAGGGGAAGAAGCTTCAGACTGTTGAACAAGGATCATGCCAAGTGCAATGAATGCCCCTTGACGGACGAAGTCCACTCCGTCCTTGGTCATAGGTTCCAGAATTTGCACAGCGTCCTACCAAGTAACCGTGAGTGATATGAAGGTTGGTTGATTCTAATGATATCCTACCTGCATCCCAGTTCCTGCACAAGCAATACCAAGTGCCAGCGTCGCACCGCATCTGACGTGCGGGTTATAGCTTTCGCTCAGCAGTTGCACGATTCGGGGAACCTGGCCAGGGTTCTTAAATAATAGGAATGCGAGAGAAGTAACGGCAGCCCTCCGAACGTCATCAGACGTATCCGAAACCGCAATATGCAACATTTGCCGGACTGCATCGTTATTCGAGGTCCCAGCATATGCGAGAGCTAAGGTGTAAACACCACCGTAGCGCATGATAGGATCCTGTTGTAACTCGCTCAGCATTAATCTACCTGGAATCAAAAAGTAGAGACCTTTTCCGCCAAAAGCAGTCGTACAGTCTCATCGGCTTCTTCTTGCCGTCCGTAGAAAACGAACGACAGCCCCATCGCTAGACCACGGATGATTTTCTCATGCTGAGTTTCCCGGGCATAGGCGACCATCTCGTCAGCGCATTGCCGACTGGCAGACCCGAGCATAACCAAGCCCATGGCATAACCAGCCGCTTCGCCAGCGACAGCCGAGTCGGAAAAAAGGGTCTCCTTTAAGTCGTCGTAAGCATCCGTACTTCGGCTACCCATCCCAGCAATACCAAGTCCAAGAGCAGCACCGTGCTGGACAATTTCGTTCTGAGAATTTCTTAAAGTCTCACGAAGATAGTCCAAGGTCTGGCCGCTTCCGGAAGCATTGATGAGACCTAAGGCGTAGAGAGCTCCGCCTTCTGAATACGCCACACCTTGTATCTGGTTCTCAGAGCTTTGTTGCGGAAGGTAAGGACCGAGAATGTTCATGCCCTCCTTAACATAACCTTTGTGAATAACTCCAAGAGCAGCAGTGGCAGAAAACTTGGCCCAATTAGTAGCCATTCCGAGCCACTCTAGGTTATCCCTTAGGAATACATCGGAGGTTGTTCCTGCATGCATAAATGCGTTTTGCAGTGTGAGTGCAGTATGGTATATCGATGATCGAGGTTCTAGGGCATCCTTGGGTAAAGGTAAGACTGTGGTCCAAAGGGTTCGGGGTTAACCCTCACTTTACTGTGCTTCAAAATCAGCATGTCCACCTTGTTACTACGTTTCAGGAACTCCAGATAGAGCTTGACAGATTCTTCCCCTCCTAGTATGCTACGGAGGTTGTTGAAAACGTCCTTAGTTTCCTAGAATATATTAGATGCAGTATAGACGGCAGTGGATCAATGCCTCACATTCTCACCCGAGGGGAGTGATTTCCGAACTCCTTCAAGAAAATCTCTTGCACCACCTTCTACTAAGTCAAACGCAAGTTGATACGCTATGACTTTCTCCTGGGGAACCAAAGACGACAACAGGGAGGTAGTTATGGAGGGATTGTTTAGTGTGACGTGAAGTCGTGCGAGTGCAAGCAGGTGTGCAGAGTTGCTTCGGGAAGGGAAGGGGAACAGCGGGATCAAAAAGTTAAGGACTTGGTCACGGTAGGACAGAGAGAATCCGGTATCAAGAACAACCTCCATGGTGTATGAGAGAAGAGATACATCACGCGTGAGATCATACACTCTATCAATTATATCGAATCGACGGGATTCCAGAGCAATGCCGATGGCCTGTTAATACTGACATGAGAATAAGAAGCCAGACGAGAAGCCAGAGGACATCACCTGTCTGTACTCTCCCTCATCTATACACCGTTGGAATATTGATTCTATGATAGACTGCAACCGAGGATCAATCTTGGTTCCGGGATGAGCATCGTCCGAGCGTAGATGAATATATCTGTCGATGGCCTTGGCTAAAGGAACAAAACAAATATTAACCAGAGATACGAGGGGCACAAGGAACACACGCACAGACAACTGTTTCGACATATTCCGCCATGCTGTAGGTGCGGGTTTCCGCCTGGAACGCGTTGCCCGCACCGAGGGCAAAGGAGAGTGCTTCGTCATACTCGCCGAGGAAGTAGTAGACTTTGCTAGCGAGCAGCGCAGCGACGTCACGAGCATCCTTGGGAAATTCCTCGGTCTCGTACAGACTCTCTCTGAAATGAGCAGGAAAGATTAGTGCAGCTAGAAGACAACGCAGGCGGAACACATACATGAGAGTAACATGTTCGGATATTTCAGCCCAGAACTGAGGGACGAGCTGGTTGAGAGCCTTGAGAGCATGCTGCTTGAAGGCTGGGTCCGGCTCCGATAGCAATGCGAGCGCGCCGGCCGCTGAGGAGTGTGCGCGGACGACCATAACGAAAGGGTGAAGAATGCTAATGGCGACGCGTCACCTTAGTGCGCCTCCACACGACGCAAGTCTTTCAAGCGGAGATGAGCGGACATTCAATTTGCGACATGGCATCCCGACGTCGTCCGCGTCCCGAAAGCACCATTTATTCTCCACTATGAATTTCCTGGCCAGGAGCGCAGCTCGTACCGTTACACGAACACTTCCAAGAGGCGGGCGAACCATCGTGTCTGATGCCACGTCGGGTGGCTATTTTGCCAAGCGTCAGGCTGTCCGGGAGCACGCGCAAGGCAAGCAGGACACATTTACTGTTCCTATGACTTCTACTCACTCCGCTGCAGCCTCTACCGAACTCTGGCGTAAAATCACGTATGTGTTACATGCTATCCTTTGGGTCTTTTCTTCTTACTCTACCTCGTAGTTACTATGTCGCGTTCCCTTCCAGTACGTTTCCTAGTTCATCGAACGGACTCGGCTGTGCTAATATGGTGGGACAGTTGTCGTATGTATGGCATGGGTATACAACGTCGAGGCTGAGCACCACGCACACGAGGAGCACGAGAAGCAGTTGCATGGCGGCAAGCTACCTGAGCCCCCCGCGTTCGATTACCTGAACCGTCGCGTGAAACCCTTCCCTTGGGGCAACAACGTGCTGTTCTTTAATCCCGAGGTGCGTCCATAGAATTGAATCCAGTTTACGGTGGGTAGTCACTGATGCTACCTTCTCTCAGGTGAACAAGGATATGGATCAGGAAGAATGATTGCTGGTTTTGTGGTTGTGTTGTAGATCTACCTTATGTCCTCTGGAGGTGGAGAACTCGGGGCGCCTATTGGTCCAGTAGGGTGTGGGCCGTAAAACCAGACGGTGTAATGCCAACCAAATACTTTTTGTAGGTGCCAGCACAAACACGAGTATTTACTAAGCAATTACTATTTACTATCCTAACCATCAGAACCCGCATGCGTTCTGTTCACTATCAAATCCACCGTCAGAACGTGATCCAAGCACCGACAAGTGTGCCGCCTATTACGGTTAGCAGCGCAGTCAATACTGGTGTAAATGTCAGGCCGGCGGGGTGTATGCTCCCTGCACCGTTTGATGTACTGTGAAAGACACATCAGGACCACCCGACATCCACTCAGCACCTATGTACGCGCGCACCTTGTGGGGCTTGCAATGACCGTGAACTCGGATCCGCCAATGGATGTAACTACGCCAGCTCCACTGGTAGCTAGGGTGTATGCAGAACCACCAGCAGAGGTGATGATGGTTTCGACAGCCCCGCCAACGGCTATGGCACACCCCGTGAATGACAAAAGGTTATGATCGGTACGGAGATATTACCCACAGGTTACTGTAGCGTATACACTCGCTGCTGCGCTTGTAACCTGGCCGCCGTGAGACTGCAGCCAAGTAGATGCTACAAGTGATTTTCTATCGAGCTCCGTCGACAGTACAGAGTTGTTCTTACCGTCTGAGAGGCCTTCCTGCAAACCAGCACTCATTCCAGCGGTATACCACTTAGATTCTAGATCCGACCATCAGTCCAACCCAGAATGCGTGCGAGAACACGAGAGCGTGCCTTCTGATGTCCCGATATTGTACCACGAGCTGGCTGTCGGGATGTGTTAGACAGAGGAACGGATGACGTAAGCAATATACGCCTATTACCATCCGCGGTCCAGTAGTGTACCAGACGGAGGTGGCAGAGTCTAACGCGCTCCCAACGTCAACTGCTGGAGATTAGACCGACGTCCGGAGGGAGGGAGTGGCAGCCTACAGTGGCGATGGAACGCCTACCGGTAGAGCTGACAAGGTTGCAGTAATGAGCAAGGCGATCGACCCAGCGAACATGATGGACAGGTAAAGTTCAGAAAACTAAGTAGGTGGAGAAAACGAAGTGGTCACAGACGAAGCCCCCCTTCGTCGGACCTGCAGTGTATTTAACGTCTCCGATCGTGGTGGTTGATGCCCCTCCACGATCACCTAGTGCACTGCTCTGAGCTACAGTAACCTACACTCCCAGCTGGTGATGCGATCATTGGCCATGTTGCTGTGATTAGTACACAGGGATGCATGTCCGCAATCGGCAAGTCCTGCAGATCCATATTTATTCCGCCCACTAGCCTGCGAGCCTGTCTTCGCGCGTCATTTGCATCTTGCTTTCCACACACTCACACCATCGGACGACATGCCTCGCCCTATCATCTCCCCGTCCGTTCTTGCTTCGGATTTCGGGCAGTTGACTGTAGAATGCAAGCGGATGATCAAGGGAGGAGCTGAATGGCTCCATATGGGTGAGACGGGATCTTATCTCCATTGTATGGCAGTGTGACGCCGGTCGTACAGATGTCATGGACGGGTGAGCTGGACGGGTCACCGTACAGTCCTTGTGAAACGCTAACGTATACGGCAGCCACTTCGTGCCGAACATCACTATGGGTCAGTCTGTCTGATATGAGCCTGCCCACGCAGGGCGCCTCACGATCGTAAACTGTTAGGTGCGCCCGTGTTGTCATGTGTAGCCAAAAGTATCCCAGGTATTTTCATGGATTGCCATATGATGGTGGCACATCCGGAGAAGGTGCGTGTCGAATAAACTGTCAGAGACACATATGGTCTGTGACACCGCTCATCAGTGGGTCGGCGATATCGCAGATGCTGGAGGTTCGCTGTACTGTTTCCACATCGAAGCAGCATGTACGTTTAGCCTTGCCCGCTTCCACTGGTCTATTTTCATCTATGCTTCCAAACAAGCCGATCCGCTATCACTCATCAAAGCCATTCACGACAAAAACATGAAAGCCGGCGTGGCAATTTCCCCCGACACGCCTTCGACGGTCATAACGGACGAGATAGGTGCAGCAGCAGATATGTTGTTGGTCATGACAGTCTATCCGGGTATGTGCGTCGTGCTGCGTTCCGGGGTTCTCACCTCATTTTCCGATACACGCACAGGACGCGGCGGCCAGAAGTTCTTGGAGCGTTGTGTTCCCAAAGTGTCGGAATTGCGCGCCCGATTCCCTGACAAGGACATCGAGGTAGATGGTGGGGTTGGACCAAAGACCGTCCACAGCTGCGCCGAAGCTGGTACGTCTGCCATATCGTTAAGGTCATGTAATCAGGAAAGTGATCTTTCGAGTGCAGGGAGTAACGTTATAGTCGCCGGAACTGCTATCTTCCATGCTGAGAATCCCGAGGCTGTCATCGTGTCCCTCAAAGATGCGGTGAGTACTGCATTGGCGAACAGGGCCTCCTCCGGATCCACATAGGTAGTATGCTACACATGGCCACATTCCCATGAAAGCAAGCATTTACTGTACGGATGTATTCGGTGTATCCTTCTCAATACATCCATGTTCAGGGGGTAGCAAGTGCTATTAGAATCGGCTAAGTTATCGACACGTACAAGTCCGATGAAAGACCCCTCAAGGTACGCCCGAGGAGGCTACCATAATCCAGGAAGGATCAGAGGTCACGATAGAGGGAAAAGTTAATCATCTGAAGAAGTGGTATACGTCGTGGCAAGTTCGAAGCAAAGGAAAGGCGAAAGATCTAGTCCAACAATAGTAGACAGCAATTTCTATGCTTGTATGGTAGTGGAGAATCGTGAGATTGTTTTTGGAGTATCAGCTGAAATCATCCAGTCGTAAACGAAAGCGCGTCGCAGAAGACGGCTGGAGTTTAGGTTCAATGTCACCACTGGAGCCATTCGCCATACATGTTTGGTCTTTCACCCCGGATGTAGGCTTCGAAGGTTCGTTTGAGGACGGTTGCCCAATCGAGGTCCCTCTTGTCATCGGCAACCTTGTCTACCCACTCCTCAGGGTCGATGTCCGGCATCGCAGCAGCTCGCGCCGCCTTCTCGCCCGCCAAGAACCTAGGTCCAAGATCTGGCCAATTCCGTATAGGATCGAAGGGTTTCCACCTGGAAGCCCGCATTAGAGACATCGTACACGCATACGGAACAATACAGACCAGAAGTTATGGAAGTGATAAGAGTAAGCTCCGCGGAAGAAGCCCTCGAAGCCCAACGCTTGGGGTTGTGCACTGGTCTGCGCTGGGGTATCAAAGAAATCAGCAAACCTAAATGGAGCCGGTTTAGCCAACAATTTGTCAAGGGAACAAGGGATGTTACTCTGTAAAGTAGGGTTGAGGCGGCCTTTCGCGTTGGAATACCTCCGTATTCAACCATGCCGAGTCGAAAAGAGCATCTGGGAGACGTAAGAGTAGCCCCTCTACATGAGCATCCTTAGTATAACGAGAGACTGTCATAGGGTGGAAATCAAGTCCATTCTTGAGAGCTGTACGGAAAAGGAACGACCCAAGAGCAGAATTTTTGTTCATTCGAAGGACCGCTGTGTTGTACTTCTTGAGGCGGGACCACCTGTACGCGAATGCGCCTTTCCAGCCCCACAGCTCTTCCCAATCTCGTAACAAGATGGTATCTGCGTCAAGATAGATGCCACCGAACCGATGACATAGCACGAAGCGCGCCATATCGGATAAAATAACAGACAGGCGGTCATAGGATGACGAGGACTTGGAACCCAAGCGGTTCACCATGTCGTCATCGTCTGCTTTGTCACTGCCAGTAGAAGATGGTTTGGCACCAGTGTCCGTGCTATTGCTTTCCTCCTCCGCTTTGCTCGTAAAGGTCTGCTGCTTCTCGATGGGGACGTTTATGACATGACCGCCAGAGTTAAATAAAGTTTCCCTGAGTTCGCGCCATTCATTTTTGAGCTCCGGCACACCATCCAATTGCTCGGTAGTGTTCCAAAGCTTGAATTTGATCACATCCTTAAACCTCGGATGCAAGAAAGGGGCTGCCCAGGGGTTGGTCTTGAGTTGTTCAAACATGTCACTGAGCGCCGTTGGGTTGGGCACGGAAGCAGCAGGTCCCGGATTAATCCACAACCAGAATTCTGGCCTACAGACGTCGAGTTCAGAGCCATCTTTGAGGTGCAGACCGAGGTTCTGAGTGAAGAGGAAGGAAAGGAGAGCGAGATACGGCTTGTCGGTAAACGGACCCGTCCAGAAGAGATGGAAAACACGAGGATTCTCCGAGTCGCAAGGTGCTGGAAGACTCGAGTACGGGGTATGTTGCAAGGAAGGACGTAACTCCAAAGGCGGTTCCCATTCAATGCCGCGCTTCTTGGTGAGACCTGCATTGGGATCCTGGATACTGGTAGACTGGATAGGCCTAGGTGCCATGACGTTACCAAATGTCATCTGAGCGGGTTCGGTGAAATTCTCGCGATCTTGTTCCATATAAATGTATTTCCACTCATCCATTTTACCTTGCCTGACACGATTGCCATTGTCGAGACCAGCACCAATTCGCAAAACTTCCAGACAGTCGCGCACGTACTGGTCACGATGAGCTCTGAGAGTTGAGATCGAGTTGGAATAGGACTTACTTTATTCTGGGAGAAATCACAGTTGTCCATTACAATGTCTAGATCAGCAACCGAGCCAGGGACAGGGCGAGGTGGGTATGCAACATTGGGTGGTTGACTCTGTATATCCAGGTAGACACGTCGTGGGCCATCACCGCGCGTTGTAGTGGAGACAGGGCCTGGCGGAGGCCTGAACCGCGACGGCAGGGTAGGGGCTTTTCGTGGTGGGAGGGCAGGGTTAAGAGGAGGTTCGGTCATTCCTATCTGTTCAGGAACTAGGATATATGGCATCTCAGCTACCGTGCAGATGTCGACAAAGAGGGGCATGGCTTACTTTCGCGCTTGCTTGGGTAGTGGCCGCTGGCGATCTCCCACTTCCAGATGCGTTGCAAGTCTTCACGGCCGAACACGAGCGTGGATGGCTCGCCAAAGTTTGGTGTCCATTGCTTTTCCTCTGGCCCAAACCGGCGGGCGAAGGAGAAGACGGCGAATATGGAAGCGACCAATAGGAAACACAATATCACTGGACCACGTTTACGCGCAAAGCGTGTCACCCCGAGATGGTGAACGCGACGCGGATTTGGCATGAAGATGCGTACAGCGCGGGAGCGGACGCCTGGAATGGGCACGGTGACTGGGACGACCCAGGACACGGACCGAGCATGTCTGTTCATTTTCTCCTGGACAGCCGACGAATAAGTTGGAAGGCCATTGGAGAGGCGTGGTTTCTCTGGGTAACCGTTGGCCCGCTGCGAGGGCGAGAAGTAGCTGGATAGCACCATTCAGCACGACGGACGGCGAGTGCGCGCTGTCGAGAGCGTCGCTGATGAAGGACCGTGAAGTGGCGACACACGATGAAAATCTGTCGACAGCCCCCTCATTTACCATAAAAATAATTACGTAGCGACCGTGCGAAAAATATTTGGTTGATGATAACGTACTTGGCTTGGCCGCAGCAACCGTGAATGGCGATGATGCAGCGCTGACTAATCTCACGAACTCGGAAACGTTGCTGCGTACCGCATGCGGCTGTGGTCGCCAAATATACCTCCGTCTCTCGATCACGTCTGTACTCAAGTCTGTTTCCGTGTCATTTGGAGGCCGGGTATTACATCCATACCATCCACCCACAGACCGCGATTCGCGGACGGCTAGGTAAAGCCGGTTGAGATGCACATCTCAGCCTTTGCTTGTTGGTCCCTCGTATGATCGACATTCACATATGGTCGATAGTTCGCATGATCTGGAGATGATACACAGTACAGTATTGGGAATTCTATGGTTGCAGGTTTCCAGACGTAGGAGCCCAAGTCATATATTTGTTCAGTTTGCACCAAGGGGTTGCATCTCAAAGTCGGCCGGGTCAGTCGGCACAGAGAGTATGCGGAGCGTGTTCGTATGACCGAGACCACCCTTCCAGCCTTGTACAGCGATGATAGTGGTGCCGGTCTTGATGATGTTCAACTCCAGCGCGTTCTTCAAGCCGAACCGAATGCGGTTGTCGACCTGTTCGGCCGATTCGTTCAGGCTCACCTCGAGAGAGATCGGAAATATAAAGCTTACATCCTTTTGCCATTGACTCTCCGAAACCCCGCGAGGTTCAGGGTACCAGAATGGGTAACATCCACGATGCAAGTGGATCTGGCGCGCTGTTTGCTCGTTCCGTGTGACTGTACGAGTGCTACGGTCACGGACCCTGCATCACTCATGGAGAGAACGTACCGCAGATGATAGGCGCCAGGGGTCTGTACTTGGAAACCAGGCGGGCGGTGTTGCCGCTCGTGGAGAGAACGACGATGGCACTCGCCTTTTGCTCAGACGCAGCCGCCACTGCAGCGATAGCCACAGTCTCGGCGGTGTCTGTGGGGCGGGGTTGGATAGATTTTAACTCATCGTATAGCGGTGGATAGCAAATAGCGGACTCGGCGATGAGACACGTCTCCGCCATCATGAGAACTTGGTTGCTTTGAGCAAATGTTCCAGGTTGCCGTGTGCAATCACGTACCGGATTCGACAGGATAGCTTCCCTTGGCAGTCTCCCCAGACAACATGACACAGTCAGCGCCGTCCAGGACCGCGTTGGCCACGTCACTGACTTCGGCGCGCGTGGGCCTTGGGTTGTACTAGTGGCACTCAGTCAGATAACACGAAAGCGCCATTGCAACCTACCGTCATGGACTGAAAGGAACCGTCAGCATACAACACATATACGACACCGTTGGTGAAATACTTGCCTCGAGCATCTGCGTGGCGACAATGACGGGCTTACCGACGATGTTGCACTTGGCGATCATCATCTTTTGTGCGAGGAAGACCTGGCTAGCTGGGATCTCGATACCGAGGTCACCACGAGCGACCATGACACCATCTGCCTCACGGAGGATCTCATCGAAGTTTTCGACCCCCTGTTCGTTCTCTATCTTCACGATAATCTTGATGCTAGCACCGTCCGGCCCGAGGACTTGACGGATATCCTTGACGTCTTGCGCTCGGCGAATGAAAGAAGCGAAGATCATGTCGACGCCATTCTTGACACCGAATTGGAGATCCTTTTTGTCCTTTTCAGAGAGCGCCGGGAGATCGACATTGGTCTTTGGTAGATTGACACCCTTGCGAGAACACAAGGTGCCATTATTTACAGCACGAACGCGAACGTTGGAACCGTCGATGGAAAGGACCAGCAGAGAAAGGATCCCTAATGACACCATGAACGGCCGCCCCGCATGCCGGTATGAACGCGCTCACCGTCGTCGATATAGATCATTTTTCCGGGCGAAGTGACCCTGGAGAGGTTTTTCTGCAGACACGAAATAAGCCCTTGCTCTTCTTGCAAGGACATGGCAACGCACATAATCCAGCCAAAGGACATTATCATCGCAGATCTCGCTGTACTTGGGATCGGTCGAGATGATGAATTCGTGACCAGCCTTGATTGGGATCTGGATTGTTTCCGACGTCAACCAACAGGCAAGGAGCGCATACAAGCCGACATACGTCTTTTCCATCCCTCATAAGACCAGTCCGGATCTCAGGTCCTTTCTAAAATGGGACGTAGGCTTGTCAGGGTCGACACGACAGGGACACGAAATCTGCACAGACAGTATCCAGGGCAATGGCGACGGGACGTCCGGGTTCGGCTACAAAGGGACGTCACTGAGGGTAGGCTGAATGTAAATACGCAAAGCATACAGGCAAGCATTCTCCTAGTGTTGTCGATGACACTCTGGTGGTAGTCGTAGGAACCGTGCGAGAAGTTCATGCGGACTGTGGATGTCGTCGAGTGCATTAGCCTCCGTGTCGCAAGGTAGTGGCTGAAGCGCGGGACTGACCGACATTGACACCTGCACGCCTCAGGGCGGAGAGTTTCTCCACCGAGTTCGTGTTGGGACCTGCAGTGGAAGATGAGGACGGTGGTGGAAAATGGCCCTGAGGGCGCTTATCTGCGCACCGATCGTGGCAATGATCGAAGTCTAGTGCATAAAAGATGTGATGGGGGTTTGGTGCTGGGCTGAGGGGACGTACCTTGCGCAGGAACTTGGTCTCTGGCGTTGGGACGGGCGCGTTTGCGATGTTGAGTGTCGAGAACCACTCGAGCTGGGACCGGATGCCGTCGTACGTGAACATGTTGGACGATCTCTTGGACGTGGAGAGCGATCTATGGACGAGGATCCACGGACAGCGCTGAGGACTGCAACGAAAGGAGGACAAAGGACAGTTAGTCCCAGCTGCAAGTCGGATGGCGGAGTTAGTGAAAGAGGGGGGGTTCATATATGCCCAGCGCAGCACCTTCCCTTATCAATCACTGCTCAGGAATATCTTGGGTTGGGGGAACGGCGAGAGAGAACACAGGGCTAGCGAGAAACACTTACCCGATGATGGTGGATGCTGTTCACGAAAACGTACAATAACGGTAAGATTATGTACCACGTATATCCGTAACGCAAGTTCGGATCGCTGTCATTGCCTGTCTTGTCCTCCCAACGTTGCATCAACTGTCCAATCCCCTGTCAGCCCTTCGTCCATCGGGCCAGCATCGTGTAAGCACGTCATTCGCAACCTGACACTAGGCTAGCTGGATCCAGATCTGCTCATCATCACGTCTTCAAGGTGCACTCGACGGACGGCGGTTCCTACAGTACTCGGTGTTCAACAGGGTAATATTAACAACCAGGTAAGCTGATCAACACGACATAAATCCGCCAGCTCTGCTCGAGTAATAATAAGGATCCTCGGAGGTATGTATACGAGAGACAATGAACAAGAAAATAGTGAATAGGGATGTGCGTGCGACAGGGCAAACCACAAGACGACTCACAGGCGGCTATCGTGTCAGACAGGGCTAGCAATGTCCAAAGCGAGCAAAACGACGAACAACAAACAGTGCGACAATAACCCAGACGAAACGACGTATCGGCTTTATATGAGTCTCAGCGTCCATCCGTGCAGACCACCTTCCGCACTGGCTGCGGCCTGCGCGGCTGCGAGCCAGTTTGGGTCCGCTGAAGCTCCGCCCGGCGACGACAGGGCGTGTCCTGCTGCCATCGCGCCAAGGTCCATCGACTGGAAAACGTTCTCGCATGCGATGTTTCGTCCAGTGTGGTACCCGACCCCATCAGACATTCGGACAAACAGCAGCGGAAGCGGTGTGCTCGCAATCGCCAGTAGCGACGGGTTCGTCGAGACTTGCAAACCGTTGCTGACCCCGCCATCCACTTGTCCGGCGTCGGCACCAGACGACGAAGGGTGAGGAGGAGCTGCACCATCCGAGACCAAGATATTCGGTAGTACCCTATCTTCCTGGATTGCCTTGATAACTTCGGGTAACGGGGGTATGTCCACTGTTACGAGTGTATGTATCCCCGTTTGTGTCGGGGATCTTGGGGAGGGTGCTCCTACTGCACTTGTTCCCGGTCCGGCAACGCCTGCATCACTTGTCGTGGGCATATCCAACGGGTGTCCAGGCACACCACCGCCAAACGGACCGACGTTCCTTAGTGGGCCCGAACCTGGCGGGTAGATCCGGACACGGAGAGGGCCGATCCCGCCAAGGTAGACCGCAAGAGGCTGTCGCGAGTGTGTCTTCGGATCGTCGTAGAAGAAGTAAGAGACGAGAAGGTCCAACGTATTACTAGCAGGGTGATAAGTGGGGTCAGCGAAGACGGTAGGGAAAGGAGTGATAGGCATTTCGGGTATCGAGTTATTTTGGCCACACGCATCAAAGAATGTGTACTGGAATTTAGCTACGGGGTCATGAATCAGTCCGAATCCAACCTTGTGCGCGGCAGAACGTACAAATACCGACGATGGTCCAACATAAATAGTCGTCAACTTCATCTGATACAGTCCGCACACCATCTTTTACTTCTTCTCTAACACGAGGTGCTTGGAATATCAAAGGGTGTGTTCCACCCTGTGAGGCGACACCTGGAGTGGAGGGAGCGACCACGCCTGGAGCAGGAGGGATAGGACCTGTGGCAGACAAATAATGTCGGGATCCGTCCGGATTGATTCTTTGTAGCGCAATTTTTTGCATCTGGCTAACAGGCCCCCCATCTTCAGGCGAGACCCTTCCTTTGTCGACTTTGCGAATAATAAGTGGTGGTGATATTGTAATGTTCGCTATTGTATCGGATAACACGATTTCGCAGCCATACGTCACTGGCTGTTGGCTACCGCCTATGGGCCAATGGTCCGCGAAAGTAGTCGTAAGTATCGATGCTTCAATGTGTTCCGGTCACGTGCGAACGTACCGTGAGGTGGAGGAACGTCGTCTGGACGACGAACGACATTGACATTGAATGCGGACCACGCAGAGTTACTCGCACACAATTGATTTGATTCAACAGTCATGTATTTGGTGCGAACCGTCTGAGAGTTAATGCGATTGAAGAGAGAAACCGGGCCTCCAGCAAGAATGCACGATGAAATGTTACGCGTCTTGGCTGTCTTCTTTGATGGCTTAGAAATAATGGTTACAGGAGCTGAATCAAACGTAGCCCAAACTCGACCAGGAGTAGCCTCACTGCTATCCCCTGAAACGGAAGGTGGTGGGTCCATAATGTCGAGTGAAAGAAGGAAACTCTTGGCCTTTGCAGTGCCGGTTACATGCAGGAACTTGAAGCTCCCGGTCATGTTGTTATCGAAACCAGTTTTTTGAGGAGTAGACCGATCTCCTTGCTCGGAGACGACGGACATGCCGAGCTGCTGGGTGCGCATGGACCATACTGGTCCCTGTATATGTACAACGGGCGGAGGACAGAGGAAACGCTTTTCGCTGCCGTATGATTTCTGGGCGACGGCGGCGTGAAGACACAAGACCGTTGTCACCGGAAGGACGCGAGGTGAGTCTTGGGAGAACTGGTCACGGACAGTCCGCCGCATCTTTGGATTGGGATCGTCTTGCTCGACTTCGTCCAGTTTGCGTTTGCCGTTCTTGCTGTTTGACGGCTTGGAGACGCGATCGCGGGTAAACAATTATGGAGGACAGTTTAAGCGCTCATGAAAGGACGTACCTGGGGGACGAGGGTGGTCAGATGGGGAGTGGTGTGTTGAGGCGGAGGCGGGGGTGGGACTGGAACAGGGGAGAGGGTCCACGTGTGGTGAAGTTCTGGTTGCTGTAAGACCTTATCCTTAGCATTGGCGGCGAGAATGGACTGGATGGACGCGTTTGGATCGGGATTAGACAAGACGGACGGAGGAGCGGAGGTTAAGGGGGTAAGGGTGTGCTGAGCGAGGCCATTAGGGGAGGAGGGCGGGGGCTTGAGCTGCTGCTGGACCGAGGAGGCCTGATCCGTGTTCTGGGAGGATATGGGGTTGGACGAGGACGAGGACGGGTTCATAACGGCGTTGATGTTGGGTTGCAAAGGAGAGGAAGGACCCGGAGACTCGCACTTTGGGGTTGGCTGGTGGTGTTGGAGATGGGTATCGAGTTGGGCGGCGTCGGGCATCTGGACATGTGGGGGGGAGAAAGGATGGAACGTCCTCATAATAAACTTCCCGCCAGGGATAACGATGTGCTCACTGCCAGCTGTGGGAACGAAGAGCAAAGGTGGGAAAAAAACAAGAAAGCCTGGGAGTCACAAAAAATCGACCCCCAAGTCGTTCCGTGGGCACGTGCTCTGATCGTGAGAACTTCTATTATAAATACATCACAGACCCCGTGGACCGCACAAACTGACCACAACAGCAGCTCAGTAAACAAGCCCAACCAGCCATCTCACCACCGTCCATCGCCCACCACTTTCCTCTACTTCTCTCTCGTACGCGCGCGTCTCCGCGTCTCTTCTCAGAAAAGTGGCGTCTGTACCGTAGCACATCCATGTCATATCAGTACCTAGTCAGGACAGAACGATGTCTGTGAGCTTACTCAATGACAGCACGCCCATTTTGTCTTCCCCCTTGATGGCCTCCTCAGCCGCATCGTCCCTCAGCCATGTGGAGACGGCGCTTCCCGGAGTGGAGGGGAAGTTGCTGGTGGTCTCCGAATATAATGAACCCGTTTCGTCTTGGCGCGCATACCCCTCCGTGCGCAACCATTGCCATTGTTCCCCGTCCCCAGGTGTCCCTGCGAAACGCGGTGGAGGGAAGAAACCTGCAAGATTGAATGGATCCTCCCTCTCGTACGGCCCTCCAGGTGGTGACACCGGCTTATGATCAGCGAGTTCGTACTGGCCTAGACCTGAGTATCCGAGAAGAGCAAGGTCGCCGTATCTGGTCTTCGTCCGCGTCAGAGCGACATTTTTTCCGTCGTACT
Source organism: Astraeus odoratus (assembly GCA_016618355.2). Taxonomy (NCBI): domain Eukaryota; kingdom Fungi; phylum Basidiomycota; class Agaricomycetes; order Boletales; family Astraeaceae; genus Astraeus; species Astraeus odoratus. The sequence continues at coordinate 3,935 of JADGIP010000272.1, read as the reverse complement.
CGTCAAGTGACTCGGGAGCCGTCTTAGAACGTCGCAAGGGTGTCATGGTCATCTTCCAAGAGATGCTAGCATACCCCGTGTCATAGCCGTCCCTACCCCAAACATTTGCCATCTTTCAAAGTCCGCGTTAGACCTCTTCAGGGGAATTTCCTTGTATATCCAAACGCGAAAGCAATGAGTGAACTACTTGTCCGGCATCATGGAACGAGTCTGGAAAGTGCATACGTGGGGTAACGAACAAAATGTTTTGCGTCGATACAAGTCCATACATAACGAAAAGAAGACAGATTATCAAAAGTCATTAAAATGAACGGTGTGCTGCAGATAATCCGGTAAGAAACATACAAGGAACGTTCATCTAGTCCAGATCAGTTCGGGGGGTCGCGGGGAAGGCCAGATGCCCTTCGTCTGTCACCCGTCGTGTCTCGTTTCCTAGACTGTCCGGGGAACGGAACCGTTGCGTTGGCAGCCGCACGAGACTCCCGCTTCGAGCTGTTTGGGTCAGGCCGCACTCCCATCTCTACGTCTTGCTGGAAACGTTGCCAATCCTCCACCCGCATCATCGATTGTCGCTTCGAAGACGAAGAATTGCCACCGCCGATAGCAGCAAGCTTATCGGCGCTCAACTTGTTCGGGCTGCGATCACCAGCTTTGCCGGAATCTAGCAGAGTCGAACCACGTTTACCCAGCTCGTCCTGCGCCTTCCGTCGGCCTTTCTCCTCTCGCTCTAGCTGGGCGGCCTTCTCTGCCTGTCTTTTATTTACCACCTCCCGCTCGATAGCTCGCGAACGCTCCCAGCGGCTCTTGGCAGCCTCGACCTCAGCGTGCTCCTTCTCCGCCTGTGTGAGCGGTGCCTGCAATCCCCTCATCTTCTGGCGATGGCGTTCTTCTAGCTCCTCAAACGTTGCGACACGCTGCGGCTCGGCCTTTTGCGGCACCGGCGCAGTAATGCCGCCGCGAGAAATTATGTACGGCGCATGGCTTGGTGGTTCCTGAGGCGACGACTTCAACGGCAGGGTAGGCGGAAGCACCAATGGGATGTTGCTAGTGGTTTCAGCTGGAGTAGGCTTGGATGGCTTGGGACGTGCGGTGATGAGGGGTGAGACAGCTGTGGGTGCCTCTGGAGCAGGAGCAGAACCCGGTTGTTGGAACAGCACTGGAGGAATATTGGCACTAGTGCGCGCAGCAGGCTTCTTTCCGTGCGCTTTCGACATGCCCGCTAGAGTGCTGCTAATAGGCAAGTCCTCTTCAGATGTGTTCTTCGGCGTCGACTCGTTGCCGCTCAAGTCAAGCAAGCTGCTTTCACGGCGCTTGCGCTGAGCCAGCGCCTCATTTACGGCTGGCGACATTGGAAAACGTGACGAGACGGGGGTCGTAGGAATGGGAGCGGTTACTCCGGAGGGCGGCTGTAAGAGCTTGCGGTCGCGTACGTACAAATCCCAGTCCTCGTTTTTAAGAGGGGCGCTAGTAGGGCGGCCAATCGATGCTCCAAGAGGAGGAGCGTCTATGGCTTTAGAAAGCTCCATTGAGTTAGTACGACCACGGGGATCAGGCTGCCGAGGAGGGCGTGCGTGTGGACGAGTACCACTGACGGTACCCAGGTCGTAACTTAATGTACGCCTTGACGTGAGCGACAACTTGCGAGAGCGGGAATCATCGGAATCTACGCCGGGTGTGTCGGAACGCAAAGCATCAATAGAACGTCGAATCGTTTGAATTTCAGCCAGCAGCTCCTCTTTACGGGCTAGCTCCTCCAATTCGGCAGAGATCTCGGCCTTTTGTGCATCTTTGGCCTCCTTAGACTCGGTGCTTTCTTGCGGTGTTGCGGTGATGAATCCGGTCGGGACGTCATCTTGTATCCCAATACCGAGGTCGAGATTGGGAAGGAGATTTTTGCGTGACATACTTCGCGACCCAGCCTTGAGGTCATCCTCTGGTACGGGTGCTGCTAGGAAGTCAGAAACGCCGGACATGCGCCGGCCACGCGCGCCGGTGAGCGTGAGAGTAGATGAACGACCTTCGTTAGAACTGGTAGCAGGATATTCGTTCATGAGAGGAGCACCCGAGTGTCCGCTGCCGGTCCTGGCGTGCATGCGGAAAGGCGGGTGGTCAGTTTCCCAGTCCTTTTTCTCCTTGTCGAGGTCGGCGAACCTGCCCGAGGCGCTAAGTTCGGCTTCCTCGTCTCTGCGGCGCTGCTCTTCGGCAATCTCCTTGAGTTTGCGCTGGAGGACACGCAGAATGCGCAGTTGCACAGAACCTCCCATGAGGGCAACGGCGCCGATGAGACCCAGTTCGATTTGCATCGTCTGGGAGACCGGGAAAGCAATGTTGTTGTCAATGTACTTTGGGAAAAGGTCCGTGAAACCAAGGTTCCAGACGTAAAACTAAGGGACGGGTCAATTGAAATGCCACGGGACAAGTCGACGGTGATCACCTCCTTCAGACCGGCAGTAGTGTAACAGTCAACACCTAGGATGAAGGCGGAGGAGCCGACGAAAGCAGTAGCGAGCAGTAGGATGTGCCAGTGAATCTTGGGTATCGTACACAGGACGAAGCCAGCGACACCACAGGCTTATTGGCGTGGGTGAGTGTTCGTCCGGCATGTCCAAGGTGGAACTTACAGATGTATAGTATCCAACGGGTGCCGACAGGGGTAATTACACCGCCATTCTTGAAGCACTGGACCCACAGGCCAAATGCCAAGCCTCCCCATGCACCGATGAAGTATTTCGTTGCCTTCCAGAAGAATATGCTAAGGGCACCACCCATAAAACCAGATATTGCACATGCAAGGACAAACATGCCCTGGAGCGTGTTACTGGGAGGATTTACTGCAGGAAGAATACCGAACTTGGCGATGAGGACGAAGCACACGAGAGACAGAGTATAGAACCCGATGAGGAAGAAAGACGTCCTGCGGGCCTCTTCATCAGCATGGTATTAGACGGACACGTAGTGGGACGCGGTGTTACCATCGGTTCTTGTGGCCCCAGAAGGCGCTAGGCAGACCTGTCAGGATGAGGATTGCGCCAAGAACACCGAACGCGGGAGTTATCCTGGTGTCGAGTGCTATGGGCGTCTGCGTTGGCGTGGACGTGGCGGTGGGCGTCGGGATTGTGCTAGTAGCATTATAGACGGTGGGTACAACAGTTGCGATGGTCACGTTCTGGGTGCCCGACTGGCTGACCGAGGTGAGGGTGACCGAACTAGTGGCGAGGAAGGTAGTAAGGCTTGGAGTAGCAGTAGCAGTAGCAGTAGTAGACGTAGTAGTAGTGATATTCGACTGGAGAGAGGAAGTGGATGAGGCTGCTTGGCTCGAGGTCACGTTGGCTGTCGTTGACTGAGCTGCGACATCAAGAAAGAGCGACGAAGAAAGGAGAAGGCATGTGATGAGGTGTAGCCATAGAGCGAACGCCTGAAACCGAGCCATGGTCGAGAGGGAGGGGGGCAGAGGAGAGAGGCTAGCCGGCCTCGACGGTGCAGGAGGCTCGCAAGGTGCAAAGCGGGGCCAGCTGGCCGTCCTCCGGTGATGGTGGATAGGAACCGAGAGCGTGCCGCGGGAACTCAGACGTGATTCAGGGTGTTTGCTTCGTTCACAGTTGGCCGTGATGGCATGCGTACACGGCGGGCGTCCGGCTCGTTCGCATAATAACTATGCAGATGGCATGGCCTTCGTCGCAGCGACACCCTGTTATAAAAGTGTGTATGTACGGCTCGCGGCGTGAATGCGGTCGAACCCCCTTGGCGACCAGTCCCAAGATTATATCATGCATAGACTTCATCCTCGGTTCCCAACAGGTCCAACTCCGCGTGCGCTCCTCCTAAGCTCGCTCGACAACAGCCTCCCTATTGCGTGAAGGACAGCTGATCGACTATGCACCAGCCACGCGGACGCGTAGGCATTCAGCACGCTTGCACCGCCTTGCAGTGGCCGG
>JADGIP010000271.1:0-24442 GCA_016618355.2 Astraeus odoratus | reverse complement strand
TTTCCAGCATTTTCTCCGTAGCATTAGACCCATTTATTTTCTTTGAGCTACTGATACAGGACTAAAAAGTACAGAATTTTGGCTTTCAAACGAGCCCAATATCACTGAAAACATTATGTGATGCTGTGCATTGCCTTTTTGAGTTACTATATGTGTATGCTATCCACGTGCCACTAGTAATGCCCACGTACAGCTTCAAGCTGCTAGGAGGTCGGTTAGTGTAGTCGCTAGACCTGATCTATCCGCCACCAGAAGAATTCGGTTGGAGCCGAGGTAAGATTCAAAAAGAAGGAATCCCTCGGACTCGGACCCTTCAGGTGTACTGTGCACATCGCATGACATTTACCAAACTAGTAGCGCCTTCTGCAGGGCTGCCTATCAAGTGTCATACATGGGATCATCTCCGCGCGGCCAAGGCCTAGACGCTCCCCTTCTTCGCCCCCGTTCTACAAGGTATTATTTTACTAGCATTCAAGAATCTGGCCTCAGTGGAAGGCTATTACCTCCAGCTTTGGGCGCTGCCTATTATATCTATCGGATCTCATTTCTGACGTTCAGTATAAGCATCCAGGCATCTGTGACACTATGTAAGAGCTTAACCACGATCCGGAGACAAAATTGCACAACCCCTCGACCGAATGAACATGCAATATAGGATTACGTCGTCGCAGGCAAACAGATCTAGCATGTCTAAAGATCCACACGAACTCTCTGACTTCTACTCGTGTCTCCCACGTGCTTGTGGCGACTGGCATTCGACCCATGTGGGGCTAAGCCGTAGGTTGATATAAGTAGCCCCCCACGCCACGAGCAAAGTGGACGCACGGGTGCATGACACGATGGCAAGGAGAAAAAGCTACCCAGTGTGTTTACTACCCTTCATGCTACTGTAGCTAATGTCGACGTCTTTCCCTAGGCTATTCGGACAGAAGATCTAGTAACGCTCACAGACTTTCACAGCTCGGAGACTGTACCAGTAAGACCCTTTGATACTATGTCATGAATCACCTCGGACTAACTGTCTGTTGCCTTTCAGGAGCCCTCGACTGCGATCGTGCAGAGACGGCACACAACCTTAGGTGTAGACCCAAGTAAGTTGGAGGCAAGACAATGTGCCTCTGCCACAGAAACACGGTACTCGTTACCGTTATTCGGGACATGGCTTACAAGGGGTTGGCCATCGAGACTCTTCGTACGCAAGAAAAGAGATACCCTTGTGTCGCCAGCTCCCAAGCCGCGGATTGGTCGGACTAGCTCTTTCGCCGAACTAAGTTCACCATTCCTCAACCAGACATCACGTTCTGGGAATTTATCAGAGCATGGTGTCAGCGACAAGCTGCTCGTATGCCATACATAAATCAATATCGTAATGTAGTTGTTGTGTTGGCCTATTCTATTATACCAGTCGTCGATTAAATCGCTAACATCGGATTTTGTTCTACTTGTCTGGTAATGCATAGAGGTGTGACTGTCTTTCTGTTGTTCTCGGATGTCCCTACTTGTGTTTACGTAACCAAATTATACGGAGACAGGAGACAGTACTCGAGCTCGATTTCATATCGTGCATATCCTAGCACTCTAAACCCGGCACATCACCCGCAGAGCGGTTGGGTTTGAACGATCATATTTGGTTGTGACATTGCATGGCGATTGATCTTGCCTCTAACTACCTTGAGTCACAGCATTCTTGATTATGTCTTCCCCGTTTTCCAAGTCGAAGCTCAAGGCAGCTAGAGATGCCTTAGGGAAGAAGCAATACGAAGCTGCGCGTGATGCAGCATCCCAGGTGCTGGACTACGAACCCGATAACTACAACGCGTGCGTGGTCCATGCCCCATTCCTTGACCTACGGCTGATGGACCTTAGCCATGTCTTCTTGGGCCTCGCATATTTGGAGTTGGGCCAACATGGCAATAGCGAACAAGTAAAGTTGATGCCGGCGTTCTGGTTATCGAGGAGAGCTAATAGCCCTGCAGTTTTATCGTAAAGCAGTCGAGCTGAAACCGGACCAGATCCTCGCCTGGCAGGTAGGTGACATTGGTAAACAAAGGATTGCATGCAATTATCCGAAGTTCAGGGAATAACGAGATTGTATGAGAGAAAGCAAGAGTGGGATGCATTCGCCAGCGCCCTGGAGAAGATGATGCGGGTGTATTCTGCTGGGTGAGTTCGAACGTCGTGGGCACACTGTGGTGTAACACCATGAGGTGGCTTTAGCAACGATACAACGAAGACGGCAGAAACTTTGCAGAAGCTTATTGACACTCGTCGACAGCACGGGACGGGACAACAGGTAAGCCATAGCGCCACTTAACCTGTCATTCTGACCGTTTCTAGATCATCGGGGCACTTGCTTATCTCCTTCCTGATTCACCCGTATATGACACTTTGTCAAACTTACCTCCACCTGATCCAACGAACCCTACTTCCACAACGACATTCAGCACACAGGTGGCAATTGATAATTCACTACCCGTTATCCAGGAGATCATATCGCTGACAGAACAAGGCGAAGAGACGTTTATAAGAGTCGAGTACGACAAAAGACGCACACGCCTAGGAGCACCTCCACCTGACCAGTTGAAGAAAGAGATCGGGTTAGAAGTGTGGAAGACATCAAAGGTTTGAACGAGCCGCCCATAATGTCACCCTTCTGACTCGCGTTTCTAGCTTCCCTCACTCTACCAAGAAGTATTGAACCACCCCCAAACGTCGGATGAACTACGCCGCTCGACGGAGACAAAGGTAGTACACTATAAACAACGACATTTTTATGCTCTGCCGGTGTCAGATCCTGGAAAAGTCGAGTTGGGCTCTGAGTTGGATGAGTTGGTCCAGGGAATTGTGGCCATTGGCATACCCGACGAGTTATCATGGACAATGTTCCTAGAAGGGATGGACAAGGATACCATATGTAAATGTCGCTTTACTTTCATCACAGAGACTGACACTAACAACAAGTTTTCCAGCTGGATATGGCTTAGATTATCTTAGGCAATACACTCAGCTCCTTCCAAACACCCCATTAGCCCATTTACTGAAAGGCTATTTCTTGTACACTGGTATACCAATGATGGAAGAAGACGAGAAGGGTGCACCCACAAACCCAGTAAGCGATGATCACGAACCGTTCGACATAATTATGGTAAGTATGCCAATATGATTCGCGTTCCATCATCTCATCTTTCCAGGATGCATTTACATCAAATCAAGACATGGTGCTAGCCACTCAGGTGGTTGCCGATGTCTACCTACAGGAGCAGGACTATCCGAGCGTCATCCATGTAGCAGAGAGTGGTCTTGAACTTGTCAGACGGTATGAGCAAAACACGGGCCGAAAACTTCGACTGTAAGTGGTCAGAGTGTTTCGAGGGGGGCTCTACTATAATATAACACAAGGGTATGCAAAGCGTTCAACGTCGTTCTGGCGACTGCTCTAGTCCATTTGTATCCACCCAAGCATCACCCACGTGCTCTTGGAATATTGGACGACGTATTGAAACAAGACCCTGACAACGTAGATGCGTTGATTGCTCGTGGTTATGTGATGCAGTTTGCCGAAAAATGGGACGAAGCCACAATGATATTCTGCAAGGCAGCAGAACTTATTCCCGTGGATACTCCGAAAAGAGCGCGTGCTAGGGAAGAGGGTGCTTGGTGTCTCAGTCGAACCAGCCTGGAGGATGGTCTCTGTACACTGAAAGAAATACTTAGTGATCTGGACGGTGAATGGTTTGAACCCGACAAGGCTAGGTGTCTGTGGCGGATCGGCAAATGCTTCTGGGATATGGGTGGTAAGCCTAAGTTCACCACATTTACACGTCCCTAAAATCCTACGTTTAATAGATGGATTCCGCGAGGAGGCTTACACTTATTTCATTCAATCACTAAAATGTGATCGAGAATATGCACCATCATACACTTTTCTTGGTATCTATTACTCTGAGTTTGCGACACCCCCAGACCCCTTGCGCGCCTCTAAATGCTTCCAAAAAGCTTTTGAACTGGATCCCAGAGAGGCGGAGGCTGCAAGGAGATTGGCCGAGGGCTTCGCTGATGAACGAGAGTGGGACCTTGTAGAAGTCGTTGCACGTAGGACAATAGACGGCGAGGGCGGACTAGATGCTGGGATTCAAAAAGAAAGTGGTGTGGTCGCCGGTAGGTACCTTCCTACGAATGCTTGGGCTTGGAAAGCCCTAGGTGTTGTGGAATTGGTACGGCAGTCACCTCCACGGATGGCAAATGCTATGGTTGACCATACTTGTTTAATCCAGTCACGGCGAAATTATGCACGATCCATCGAAGCATTCCAGGTGGCACTTAGAGCAGACCAAGAAGACCAAATATGCTGGCTGCGTCTCGGAGAGGCATACAGTAAAGGGGGTCGACACGCCGCAGCATTGAAGGCGCTCGAACGAGCGCATGAGTTAAAACCAGATGATTGGATGTGCGCGTATCTCATGGGCGAGGTGCAAATGCAGACCGGGAAGCTTGCTGAGGCTCTGGATTCTTTCAAGTCTGTCCTCAAGATGCGACCAATGGAGATCGGAGCTTTAATGTCCCTCGCACAGACGGAGTTGGCTCTCGCTCGACAGGAGTGGTTGGGCGGTTTCCTTGCTCGAGCAGAGCAGACTTTCATCTCAGCCATCACAACGAGTATTCTGGCAACACGTGCGAGCTCTGGGTATGGGGGTATTGCGTGGAAAGTAATAGCCGACGCGCTTCTTGGGCTTTCCAAAGCAACACTATTTACGGACGAGGACTTCATCCGTGATACTCTCGTGCAAATAACGACTCTTATCAAGGGCCGAGTCAGTAAACGCATTGCCCACGTTTTTGGTCTCAGACCTCTGCAGGATGATACTCCGGCAACTGGCTCGCATGCACTCGAAGTTGCTGTTATCTGCTATGATTATCGCGCCACTGTCACGTCTACCAACGACATTGCAATGGGTAGCGCTCTCTTCGATCTTGGAATGATACTGTATCTGTGGGCTAAAGGGAAAGAAAACGAACGCAATCCCGCGCTCGAAGCGGCTGCCTCATTGGTGAAAGAAGCCTTGCATAAGGAACCTAGCAATCCGACCTACTGGACAGTACTAGCTAACATATATTTCGTCGACAAGCCGAAAACGTCGCAGCATGCTTATATCAGAGCTTTGGAGCTTGATTCGAAGGTATATATAATGAGAGTAGCATATGGCCCAATTGCTGATGGCTTCTTTTTGGTTCTAGAACGTGGTGACCTGGGCCCACTTAGGACTTCTATACCTATACCACAACGACGTGGAGTTAGCTAACGAAGCGCTGTTGAAGGCCCAGATATTGGACCCTGACTATACTCTCGCTTGGGTTGGTCAGGCCCTTGTAGCAACAACGAATGGTCGTGACGAACACTGCCGTGCATTACTCGAGCATGCGGTTGGGCTTACGGCGGATGTGGTAAGTTCAGATCAAGTACGTCAAGACCTCTATGGCCAGGCTGAATGAGTACCTAGCCTATTGCAGATCTTGAGTTTGCCGCACGAGTCTTCCTGCCATTCACTGGCCCTGCAAGAGCTTCTACTTCCGCCCAGGAGGAAGTCTTGCCGGCTCTCGCTGTTCTAGACCGTTATGTCAAACGATACCCAACTGATGCATGTGCTTTACATCTATTGGGGCTAGTATACGAGCGTCTCGGTCATCAAGAGCGAGGCGCAGAGTGGATCTCACGTGCGATCGCGCTTCTCGAAACTGCATACGAGGAAACGGAGGATCCGGTTTTGGAGAGGCAATTTACCATCGCACACGCTAATCTCGCCCGTCTCAAAGTCAGCATGCGTGACTATGCTGGAGCACTAGAATCGTTTGAAACTGCGTTAGGACTGCTACCGGAACACATTCCTGATGATAGTGGCGCCGAAGTTAGGATCCTGAGAGTGCAAGCGTTATTTGGGTCTGGGTTGGCGCATTTCAGACTTGGAGACCTTCAGAATGCCATGACAACTTTCCAAGCTGCACTCGACACTGCCGGAGAAAATGACACTCTTCGAGGACATGTTACTGTCCTCCTTGCTCAGAGTATGTGGGCTATTGGGACAGACGAGTTCAGGGAGTCTGCAAAGACGCTGCTACTTGATAGGTAATAATAATGGATTCTCTTCTGCTGCTTTAGATGCTCACACTGGTACAGTATCACCACAGATCCGGAGAACCTAATGGCAATCAACACCCTCGCTGGCATGGGTATCCTTACTGCAGATGATGGTTTGGTAGATGCTGCTTTATCTGAGATACAATCCCTCCCTATCGAGCGACAACAAGAACTCGATCCTCGAAGGGACGTCACCTACCTACTTGTACAACATCATCTCGGCCAGGTGTGTTCCATTCCGTTGTGTTCCTCACAAAGACTACTCACTATCCATCCTATATCAGGGAGATATCAAGCAAGCCAACCGAATTGTCCAAAAGGCTCTGCACGTAGAGCCATCGAATCTGCACATTCGCCGTGACCTCGCTTCGCTCACACTCCAACAAGGTAACAAAAGGGGGACGCGAGCAATACTCGAGATCGACTCTTCAGTGTGCAGTATAGAAGAAGCAAAGGAAACACTTGCGCTGGCTGCTATCGCCAACGATGAAGACGGGAATGCGTTGAGATATGCACAGAAAGCGATCATGTTGGGCCCGGGAAATATAATGAACTGGAAGATGTTGGCGTATGTACGTGCGAGAGATGTAGGGTCGTAGTGAGGATGGCGATGCGACGTTCGTGGATGTACACTAGCTCTCTTTGTCTTCCCAGCATGCTTTAGCTAGAACCTTGACACCGTCATCCGAGGGCAGAGCCAGGACAGATAACGATATGACTAGGTATGATGCCGATCACCGCTTAGCTTGATTCGCGGCCTCTGCAAGGACGAGGTGTCAGAGAATCGAACGAGATCGCGGAGAATACACTGACCCCTCCGCGTAGCATCCTCTAGCAGCTGCGTGTCGACGTGTTCAGAGGGTAATTGGACATATCGTACCACAGATCCACGGATAAAGCAGTTCTTTACTGCCATCTGAACAGAGAAGTCGACGTCAGACGATGTCAAAGGATCAGGGGTGAGTCCATGCTCGCCATGTGCGGGTGTCGTTCCTCGTCGAGGACTTTGATAGAGTCCAGACGGATGTTGAGGAATCTAAAACAAGGTCACCGGGTGGTTAGCCTGCTAAGCCTGGAGACGCGAGCGGGAACGAGGTTGCGCACTGGTCAACAGACTTGAGGACGCCTGTTATCGATAGGTCATTCTTGAGTTCTACGGTCACGCGTTGGTCCGTGAGTGTTTTGAATACAGAAAAGATGAGCTTCGCGTATATGAGCGACTTGGTGTGTTAGAGGGGTGTATGGACTGACCATGATTTAGGACGAATGTAGGAGGTTCGTTGGGACTTCAGTGGAAGGTTGTTGGCTTCAAGTACGGAGCGACACTGACAGTCACAGTTGCGATCAACTACCGTAAACAGTATGCCATATAGTGACCACAGCTGAGACCGAGACTCGATCAGAGTCAAATTTTATTCGTGACGCGAAGCCGACATATCGACGTCACTGTCGTACATTGTGAGTTCTCTCCGTCGAGCGAGAGGTAGGATGTATCTACGACATGCAACAAGAACTAATTGAAGACAACCACGAGTCCGGGTGGTGCAGGTGAAGTAACAAGCACTGTGGCCGCAGTGCAAAGAACAAGTTCGCGTGGTACGTCAGCTTTCCTTAACTACTACCGCAGATCGGCCAGGACTATTACATCGTTCGTACCAGACTCGGGGAACTGGCAATACACCCAAAATACGGCTCGCGTCTAGTCAAACTCGGACATATCAAAATTGTAGGTGAAGTGCTACATAAGCATCAGCGTACTTGGAGGAAAAGAGATTCCTAAATGCGCACCTTGTAAAGACACATCACCTTAACGACCCAGGCCTCCAGATGATATATCTTCTTGCTTCCCAATCGCATGCGCAACTCCTGAGATGGTCGGCGTTACTCCCAGTTCTTAGAGAATGAAAGAATAACTCACGTAGAATGCGGCCCAATGCATGACATCAGCTTTCAGAGCTTCATCCACCTTTTCTACTACCCTCTCAGCAACGGTCTTGTATAGTCCATCTTCCGTCACATAGCACCACACCCATAAAGCCGCGAACATACCTTGAGAATAACGGTGGGTGGTATACAATGACTTAGCAGCTCGTAAAACTTGGCGCGGACCTCCATAACCCGCGCCGGTGACTGTTCCTGTACAATCAAATCGGCTACTTTGTGACAGTACGTCTCCCAGTCTGGTTTTGCGATCTGCAGAGGACCAGAAAGATCGGGTCTGACAATGACGATTAATGGCGAGGTCGAACGAGAGAGCCACGATTGCACCTACGATTGCATCTTCAGGGCCTCGAAGACGAGAAGGGCCTTCCGCATGTTTCCAGACGCGTCCTCCGCGATTTGTAAGGAAGCTTCTAGAGGGAGGTCAAACTTGAGCTTCTTGGCAACGTGTTCCATGACAGTTTGCATCTGATCAAGTAGATATTAAAGAAAAGTAGGCGATGAGCGCGCATTACTGACTTCTTGCGTTGTTGGTGCAGCTACACGCACGAGCAAACACCGACTTTTGATGGGTGCAATAAGTCTGCTGGTGCTGTTCGCACAAAGTATTATACGCATGTTCGACATGTACTTCTCCATCGTTCGACGTAATGCTGCTTGGGCATCCCTAGATAGGGAATCGGCTTCGTTGATAACCACAACTAAGGAAAGCGCAAGGACGTATGAGTTGTCTTCCGCAACGGTTCACTAAGACAGCTGAAGACCTTTGAATCGGTGCTTAGCGCCAAGGTCAACTTGCTGTGTCTGCGCTATCTCTTTGAGGAGATCTTGTATCACTACTCGGTCGTAGCTCCCTGCTTCACTGTGACATGAGGAATAAGCCGTTTCGCGACACTGCTCTCAGCAAGAAATGTGTGCATACCTAGGCGTAATCTCAATATGGTAGTTGCTCTGAACCAAGTTTATTTCCAGCTTCCGTCGTGAAGGAGATATGAAAACTCGTTGATCGATCCTGAGCTGTGAAACCACATTGGGTGAAGTCGGTGCAGATTACAATGGGCTGAAAAGCAAACTGTGCGCACTTTCTCCACACCGCCTCCAAACAACTGTCTTAGCGTACAACTTATACGTGTTTTCTTTCCTGCGCCCGAAGGACCATAGAAAAGCATGTGCGGAAAATCCCCTGAGGCTGCAAGAGATTTCAAGCGTTCTGAGAGGTCATGGTGGTAATGAAGGTCGTCAAGGGTTTTTGGCCTGAACTACAACGATTTTCAAGATTTCTTCAGAGCAGGTGAACGGGATAGACCTACTCTGTCGACCCAGAGTGACATGACGGTGATTACAAGTTGCAAGTAAGACGGTATGTATGCACTAGGAAGATGATTGCCACTTCGACGCGTTATGTCACGCGTTCGCAAGTCACGCTCGTTAACACTCAGAGAGTCCCTCTAAGACCGACGTGCATTGTGCACTGGGATTAGACACTGTCCGATTTCACAGCTAATTGTTTCCTCCATCTCTTTCACGGCTGCTCACACGATTGACAGTTCTTTAAGGTCAAAATAAGCCAAGGTCAGATCATGGACTAGTCTCCATTTTCACAGGCTGGTACGTGGAGTAACATATGAATGCACCCGAATTCACTGAGTGCCCCTTCAAAGCGGCTTTTCCGTGAGTTGTCTTGATATGCTACCGGCAATCGAAACATGCGTCCGATTTTATATGTCACATCAAACGTAGACAAGAGTTACTGAAGGGAACGTCGAGTTACAATTGATGATCACGCTCTTATGTAGCTAATAATTTGGAAGTACATTGGCTAGTGTATCAAGGCCTTGAGTTAAGGTCGCAGATCGGCAACCTCCGAAACCACGTGACTACCGGTATCTAATCGGCATCCAAATCCGTTGCAGTACCCCCCCGACATATGGGCTTGTAAGGACACCTGCTTCCTTTCCCCTGCTCACCCAGTTCGGCCCCGAATTCGTCACGACAGGACTACTGCCACTATCCTCTGCGGCTTCAGAAGAAAAGCAGCAGTGTTTAGGTATCCACCTTTACATTGATATCAAAATCATATTCTCTTCTCGTGTCGAGTCGGACGGACTGACTGACTGTACTATTCGCCCAGCACCCACTGACGCTGGATAACCCGGTGGCCCACGTTGGAATGTACAATCTCCCCTACAATTCTCCATCGTCATAGGCAAGTTCGTGCCTAAATCTTGTCTGCATCTCGAGTGACACAAATCCTAGGATACATAACCCCCGCAATGACGAGCGTCAAGGCTCCTCTGCCCAGTGACCCCCCACCCACCACCATCCGTCGTAAGCCCATACTCACTTACCAGTCACCGACGTCGCAAATATCCGCTCTCTACTTGGACAAGCGTCCCTCACCTGGGACGTCGCCATCATCCCTATCTTCTGCCTCGACTGCATTGGCGCCACTGGCGCCCAAGTCAACACCCCGACCCTGGGCACCTCCATCCACAAACTGTTCTACCAGCACCTTGCACAGATCAGCCTTTAGCACAAACCGGGTGTCATCGTCGTCATACAAACACCCGCGTATGAGCACTTTCCTACCGCTATATCACCCTTTCGGTCCACTAGCTCTATCACTCCCGGATTTGGATCCAACCACGTTTGGCTTGCCAGCTCCACACGTGACCGCAGGTATTGGAATTGGCATCTCGGGCATTTTCAATGACACCGAGGCCTCCACGCGTCAAAGGTCGTCCAATCGTGCGCGAAGACCCGCCGTCAAGTTGCGTGACGCTACGGACGACACTGCTGGATCTGGCTCTGGAATCGCCGTAACAGGTGCTTCTACCTCGTTCGTCGGTACCACACCGGTGCCAGAACCTGAACCCGCTGTTAAGGATAGAGCCAGCCCTCGGAAGCGACGCAACGGGGGTGCAGGAGGTGGGAATAAGCGCAGAAAGAGAGATGCCGATGATGGCGATGCAACTTATCCTGCAAAGCGGGTCCGGAACCCGCGCTCGTCAGCCTTGGCCTCTGCGCCTGTGGCTAGTGCCAACACGCCAAGTGCGGAAGATGCTGATACTTCTCCACCTGCCGACGAGGACGGGGAGAAGGAGAAGGTCCGGGTTACCGGACGAAGGTCTACGAGGTCTCGTGGACAAGTCGTGCGGAGGGATTCTACCGCAAGTGAAGCTACTGTTACGTCTGTATCAGTATCACTTACTGCTACGGGCCCTGCCGCGAGGAATATGAGTGCCGAAATGGAGGTAGAAGATTCAGCACCTACTCCTGCCTTGCCTCCTACGAACCTGAAGGCTGCGGAGTTGGATGGAACCCCTGCACCCACGCCTGTGCCTCCTGTTACCCCCAGTCCTGCGGAGGGGCCCCTAGAAGAGACGCGAGGAGCACAAGAAAGTTCATGATAATGTCCACAAGAGTGCTTCACTTAAACAGCCTCAACCATGTACCACAGTTGTCTGCTCTATTCCGCGGCCAGCCAGCATTGACTGCTGTGTATGTACTGAGTATTGACTGCAGATCACTATCAACCCATCCATCCACAAGCCATCTACTCCACACTCGTTCATTTTTCCGCAGTCGTCACTCCCTCGATGAATCGAGATATACATGTTGGTTTCTCGTCGTCTGTTTCCCATGTTCTATTCATTTCCAACGCATCCCCTCCTTTCTCTCCCGCACTTCTGTAGCCAGGGTGATATTATTACTATTAGTTGGGCCAAACGAATTTTCTGTGCTTTGAAATCAGATAGACTGTGCTGTGGTACCGATTACCGTCACCAGACTTACGTACGCATCATGGGAGAATGTTCCAACACGGTTCCTTGACTTCTGATCAGTAATTCGTTCCGTTGGGTGTCAATGTCACACAGCTACAAGCATCGAACGTCGTATGTAAGCCTGCCATGCAGACTTGATTTATTGAATACTTCGGTTCCAACGACTTGATTATGGTCGATGAAACGAACAGTAAGATTTCATTTGTTGTTCGACGTACACGTCTTATGTACTTAAACCCGGGCCCTATTACTGCGAGTGTTGTTGATAATCATGGATTTTACGGCGTGCATGTGTCATATGCCCAACGAGAGGGCCTACAGACGTGTACAGTATATACTTATGGTTTCAGAACAGGAGCCGCCGGTCATGGTCGTGAAACGACAGGCACTACCTTCCACCGCCCACCATCACTGACTGCACCCGTTCCTGTTCGAGGTTAGACCCTCGCTTCAGGGAAAATAAGAAGCTCAGAAGATACAACGGTGAGTAGCTGGGGTAGATAGAAACGGGGGTGTCTTCCAGGACAGAACATAAGAAGCTCGACCGGATCCTAGGCTATTCTCGTCTGCTGTGAGAGGACAGCTTTGTTGACGAGTGTCGTTTACTTGTCCGTCCATATATCGTCCCACGTCGTGCTGCTTGGTCTCCTCTGCCGAAAGTATGGGATGAGCTCAAAGAGTAATACATATACAGAGGGTACGCCGTTGGCGAACTAAAGTTCTGGAACTGAAATCAACGATTTTGAACAGTATCATGATATTGCAGGTGCAACCTGCGAGAATGTACGTATGTAGACCTCTTCGGGAAGTTGGAAGGATGCCGTCACGGGTATGACGCCCGCTGCTTGGATAATTATTATCTGTGGATCGTCTGCGGAGGACAACAGGGTGAGAACCGGAAATGTGGAGCTGACGGTGAGACGATTCATGTGCTCGGGACCATGAGGGTATAGTGGAGCTACGTCACAGCAGAACGGGCTTATTGTCATGTCAATGAGCTGCTCGCCCGACCACCGACCCATTATTACAGTATATTGCAATGTGTCTGATCGATATATCCCGCCGTTCTTGACCGAGTAACCACACGCATGATCGGAACTAATACAAGCCTGCAGTCTGGAGCTGGGTCATACATGCTCAGTAAGAAAATAATGATCTGACCGTTGGTCGCTACTCCCCGAGGATGGTCTGCCCGATAACAAAAACAATATGGAAAAGTACATGTACGGGAAGGTAAAAGTTGTGGCCTTCAAGTCGGGGTCATTAGGACCACATGGTCGATGCAAATATGACGTACAGGGCCCTTGCAGAATTCAACAAAAGAACGGACTCGGGACACCCATCAATTGCTCCGATTGGTCCTTTGAGCCACTGAAGTTTGATTTATCCATTGGTCAAATGAGCTATCGGTCCCCGGAGTACCGGATCCGTGCTTACTGTACTGGATCGATCGAACGGGATGAGTGCGGGAGATGGTGACAGTCGTGGAGAAGCTCACTGAACATCCATCATTGATGCCCGGTCAGTTGGGCGACACACGCTACGTAGCACATGTTCCCGCCATCAGGGCACCGTGAGTGGCAGTTTATCTCCGGCTCAAACAACGGACTATACTATCTAGTAACTGTCCCCACTACTTTAGCACGCCTTAGCAGTGAAGCTTTGGAGCCCGTAGTAGAGCCAGCTAATGCATGTCTCGCTAAGTTGAGGCTGCAGGCCACCAACTGACTCCATACACAATATCTGATATTAGATGCCATTACAATACCATCGGGCACGTTCTGCGCGCGGATCATACTGGCCGCCCCACGGCACAATAGCAGCCGAACACGACACGACCGACAAGCCCTCAACAACATCTCAGTCACCGAGGTTCTCACTACAAACGTACGCTAGGTCGTCGACTGTAGTAAGTATACATCCTTTGAACCGAAAGGGTGTTACCGTAGGTTGTGCCTATGTTTATGTATGCTATCAACCTTTCCTTCCAGAATCCATGAGGCTGCCGAATAACATTTGCACATCACTTGACATGCCCTCAATCTGGCAAGTTTTGGACAGGTTGACTACGTTAATTTCGGAAAAATAGTAGATTCGCTGTCGATCGGAATCAACTACATTTTTCTCTATTGACTCTCCCGCGCAGAAGCTGAACAGATGTCATACATAAGATTTCCCTCCGGAATAATGATTGCACTTTCTTCGCTTGCCATTCTCCAACGCTTCTAGGATGGAGGCAGACACGTCTGCAAGGCAAGGCAGCGGGGTTTACAACGAAGATTTTGCAGTCAGTGCACATACTTTGGACACGGAGCGGTCTACAGCAGCACTACGCGGTACGGGTCCCATCCTTCGGGCTAACTCAATTCATGTAATCTATGAAGATCATGGTGCCGCTCCTGGTGTCATTGGAACAGACGAGGGCCAACTTGATCCTATGGCAGACCCATTCGCTGGGCCTGTAGGTGTTGCAATAGGTGACCCTGCTAACTTGTCCGAGAAAACGGAAGTCGACAAACCCGTCGAACAAGCTCCAGAAGGCGATGTATGTGCATCGGGTGCAGTAGCAACAGCCCCGAAGCCCCCACTGCATAAACGGCGTTGGTTTAGGATTACCTCTGTTATTGGTGGTCTTCTGGGGATTGCATTACTCTTTATCATTCTCTTCCCAGTCGTCAAGGCTATCATACAATATGTCGTTAACCAGTCGCAATTGGATATTACTACGGCAGCTATCACCAGTCCTTCGAACAATTCGTAAGTCTAGCTCATGTACTCTCGGGGACACAGTTGATTGAAGTTAACATCAGGTTCACATTGGCGATGCAGGGCTTGGTATGCAGCCGTAAATCCTGTCATGGAAACAAACCTGCTCATTCAAACTTCTAGGTCACGCATACGGGCATTTTCTCTGCTGTTATCAAGTTCACCCAGCCTGTGAACGTCAGCTGGATAGAAGGTTCTACGAAGACACCCCTTGGCTATATGAGCTTGGCAACACTCTACGCAGCGCACAAGCGAGCTACAGTGAACGACACGACGATGTTCTACATAACTGATCAAGAGGCGTTTGGCCGGTTCACGGCCTACATGATCACATCGCAGAACTTTACTTGGCAACTGGAAAGTTATAGTTTGAGTGTGCAGGCCGAGAAATTCCCTTGGGCACATGGAATTTCGTTCAATAAGATGGTCACTATCAATGGTAGGTTCTCTGATGCGTCGACGCGACAGATCGGCGATGAGACTGAACTGCTGCCTTCGCAGGTACAAACAACTTCGTTGGCAACGTTGTACTCGAGGATTTGCAGCTTCCGAGCGACGACCCCCAGGGCGGGATTGATTTTGTCGCTGTGACTCAACTAAGCAATCCAAGGTGCCTGCGGACCAAATTTATGTGTATGCATACTGACCAGAGTGCTACAGCCCTTTTGCACTGGACCTTGGAACTGTTGTATTTGCTCTAAGCTACACAGGCGTTTATCTAGGTAGCGGAACTAGCACCAACACCCGAATTGTAGGCGAATTAGTTTCGTTTGCCTTGTGGACTTCATTCAGCATTACTTGCCAGTTTCCAGGCAACAATAACATTACTCTGAAAGGTGTACTTATTCCCCAGACAGGCTCTTCGAATCTCTTTGCAGTCTCCCAGTTGTTTACCAACTACATCAACTTCGAGTCTTCCCCCGTCATTGCGACTGGCCAATCAACTCTTCAATCTGATGGCTCGACCATATCATGGCTTACCCAGGGCTTACAGAGCCTGAAGCTGACTGTCCCGTTCAAATCTGTGTCTCCCATCAATCCGATCCAATCAATCACTATCGGTAGCATGGCGTTGACGTTTACACCAGATACAGCATGGACACCTAGGACTGACAGCGATTCTGTTCAGGCTTTCATGAGTGAGTATGCAGTATTAGTGGTTACGCCTGACGTGACGGTGCTAATGTGGCGCACCAACAGAGTTGCCATTCGGATTTGGGCTTTCTATTTCGGAGATCCAGAACCAGTTTTATATTGTAAAGAATGGATCTAACGTTGCTGGACTAGCCACCGTATGTAGAACATTTTTATGAGCTTGTTAGGTAAGGGTCACGGCTGAACAAATTTACTAGCCTCTTGGCGCTTCCACATCCGACATCAAAATCCTTGGGCCTACTGACACGGAGGGAGTCATAGACATCAAAATCGACGGCGGAGCACTGAACTCGACAACAGAGGAGCACCCTAACTTTTCTGCATTCAGTAAGAGTTTTCCATACAATGTTTAGAATCCATTATCTTATGTTCTTTTCTAGATACGGAGCTCACAGATTCCACGGTTACGGAATTCTTGCTCGTTGGCAACTCACGTGCGATCGCCAACATGAGCATTGGTCAGATTACGTTAGACCCAATCAAAGTGAATGTGTCTACGAGCCTCAATGGTCTCCAAGGCCTGAAAGGATACACCACGATCGGGAACGTTGACGTACTGGGCGGGACTCAGCAAGCACTGGATCTTGCTATTGAAGGTAAGTTCAGGTCACTTGTGAAAACTGTCGCAAGGATTTCGTCGTTTGTTGAAGACGTGTTGTGATAGTTTTTATCTACAATCCTTCGAATTTGCAGTTGGCCACCGGTGATCTCCGTAAGTATGACTTAACATTATTGGACAAAGCTGATTTGACCAACTTCTGCAGAGCTTCAGCTAGAGAGAGGTGGTGCAATCTTAGGCACGGCATTGTTGCCGAATTTCACGTTGTATATGGGTAACAATACGATGAACTCCACTGGTTACTTTGAGGTAAAAGGAATTTTACTTCTTCACGCATGATGCACTGAGTCCTTCGCACAAAGCCGAATAATAGCCCTCAAGGTCTGGAAACTCTCAGCGAGTTTGTGGGCGGTAAAGGTATGGTTTTCTATGTTAATGGTCATGACATGTAGTGAACAATAAACTAGATGTCGAGCTTTCTATCACTGGATATGGGAGCAGTACGCAAGTCGAATCTTTACTTCCTGCATTTGAGAGTGTCAATATCTCAACAATACTTCCCGGGCTCAATTCAAGCCTCCTCTCAGGCGGGGCATTAGAGAGTGCGTTATGGCTGGATATGATTCAATACATTTCAGCACTCTAATACCCATTCCTCCTCAGTCCTTTCTACTACCTTCCACACCAACAACCTAAGTCAAGTCACTGTTTCCCTCGTCAATCCCTTCACCGCTTCGTTCATGATTACTAGCATCCTCTCTACGGTCACCTCACACAATCTTTCCCTCGGTTCAATCGACATGCCGACTGTGACTAACTTTTCAGCGGCAGGAAAAGCGACAACGACATCCCCTCCTTTGGATTTGAATATGAACTTCGATCCGCCGACACTCTTCACCCTCACGCGCGTGTTAGCCGTTGAAGCAGGGTTGGATGTCGCGCCATTAGATGGGATTGTGGCACTGGGAGGATACCAGTATGTCGTCAGTACCGATGCGGACAGTGGGCCAGCTACTCGGAGGTCGAATATTTACACGTACGTTCGTTACGGTCGTTCTAGCAGGTAACGTCACTGACATGGAATAGGGGCTTTGATCTTCCAACGTTCGTCGATACTGCATTTAAGCAGCTACGTACTGAGGTGCAGTTGTCAACTGGGCTCACAATTGGTGTGTGTAGCTTCTTGACTCTCAACTCCTGGCTTCTCAACGGAGCCTGTCTGTTTTATAGGCGAATATGTGACAACATTGAACTATACCCAGTCCTCTGTTCCGATTTCGACTGACAGTAGTCTGAACCTTATCTTACCAGTACTGGCGCAGCCCATCGTACAGAATATTGTCTCGGGGAGTGTGTTAGGGTATGTCGCTTAATATTTAGCGACCGTAAACTCAATGTTAATGTCCGTAAAGTGTTGATACAGTTGTCATCACGGATCCACAAGAAACCTCATTTGGTAAGGTTCTGGGTCAGTCCATCGTCCTTAACCTTTCTCATGCTACTGTTCAGGTACGCAGCTGAAGGGTAGCATTACTAACGCAGGCCCATGTGCGTCACCGTCTCCGCACCCTTGCCTTGGTACTAAATTCCACCCAGTCGACGCCACGATTTCCTTCGGTAACGGCCTGACCGTGTCATGGAATGGCCAGGCTCTTGGTCTGATGAAACTGGCTGATGTGGACGTAACCGGGGATGTTGGTGCTACACTGGATGCCCAGACAACGTTTGAAGTTGCAGATGTAAACCATTTGGCAGATTTCACCAAAGTTGGTACATGAATTTGCTTCCCCTGGCAAGGTGTTGATTCCTCATCCTAGGTTCTGCTTAACAACAAAACGTTCACGTGGGATATCAGTGGGGACAACCTAACTGGTAAGCTGCTCGTTCGATGATAGAATGTCCGATAACTAATATCTTACAGTTAGCGCACTGGGTGAGCGTTTTCGAATACATTGGCAGCTAGTATTCTCTAACGTAGTTCCATAGGCATCGTGGTCCCGAATATTATCCTCCCTTCTAAGTCTGTCACGCTCAAAGGTTTCAACGGTCTCCAGGGTGGTGTGAAGATAGACTCGTTCGACTTACCTGCAAACGACCCAGCCGGTGGCATCCAGTTGACGATTCAATCTGAGGTGACGAGTGTGAGTTCATATCTTCCCCTATCTCTTCCCGGTCGTTCATCCTTTCCACTTCCAAACGCAGCCATCACAAGTTGGTATCGAACTCAGTTCAATAGGGTTCACAACATTTGTTGACGGCGTTGAGATCGCTGCTGTCGCTTCTTCATCAGCATTTACACTTTCTCCAGAGTCGACATCTTCGCTTCCCCTCACGGGCCGCCTTATTCCGCAGAACTCCGATGAGGGGTTGGCTGCCATCTCCGCTGTGTTCAATAACTTCATACATGGGCTGGATAGTAATGTCACGGTGCAGGGTGCGAGTGCTGGGCCCAGTGACGTACGTTTGGTTTTAAGTCTCCATGCTTTGCACAACTGATGGTTGTGACCAGGTTACTTGGTTGAATGAAGGAATCCAAACGATTCAGGTCGCTACATCTCTTCCTAATGAGGGTAAACTCAATATCATCAAATCGATCACACTCGAGCAATTGGAGCTTTTGTTCACGGAAAGTACCGCTTATGATCCTATAACGAGTAGCAACGCGACGACAGCAGCATTTACGCTACCGTTCACGTTCCCCGTTGATATCGTCTCCCTGGAACAAAACATCACTGTGGGATACAATGGGCAGTCCTTCGCTGAACTCGCTATCCCCAATACACCCTGTACAACTGACGTCGATGCACGCATCATTTACCTTGCATTCTCAGACGTCCCGTTCGCTGTCTTTGGCAACCAGCACTCGACGTTCCAAGGCTTCCTCGCGGCTACGACGACCGGTGGTTTGCAAACGCTTGCCTTGTCTGGCGCCGCGAATGCTGCCGCGTCAACTGCAGTCGGCGTGCTGACCTTAACTGATATCGAATTCGCAGTAGATTCAAGTGTGGAGGGTTTGGAGGGTCTCATGGAGAAACCTGCAACAGTGGCAAACTTGGACGTAAACCATGGGTACAGCAGCTATCTGTTAATTAAGGTAGACACCTCGCTGTATAATCCCAGGTGGGTGGCTATTTCGTTTGGTAATTTCTAGTGATGCTAATAACCCTTTAATAGTAACTTAACCATTGGTAGGATAATTGGCTTATCTCCTGAAGAATCATTTTTAATAATGTCACAGGTACTGGGGACGTATCATTTACTCTGCAATTCGAGTCAGTGGTTTTGGTGTTTCTAATTTCTGCTGCTACTAAAGGGTACCCGTAGAAACGAGAACATCGGTTTGGCGGACTTGGTAAGACAGCACATTGGTCAAAGTATAAGCGTTTCGCTAAAATAACTATAGAATAACTTGATCATTCAACCTGGCCAAATCTCCTATGCTACCAGTGGGCATTACGGCACTTGTTTTACTCCTATATTTCTGCTAACATTTCATGACTTCAGATGTCGTGTATTCGCCCCAAAGCGACACGGAGACAGCAGCGGGTCAGACGCTATTGGAGAACTACCTTCAGGGAGTGGATTCCAACACGACCATCTTCGGAACCACGGACTCCACGCCAGTCGACTCCCTCAAACTCGCCTTGTCAGAAATAAGACTTACACCTGTCACCATACCTGCCTTGCACCAAAATCTAATCACTACTGCATCCCTCGAATTCCCCATTGATATCGTGCAGACTGGCATTGCAACCACGACATTTACGCTCTCCAACCCTTTCACTGCGAGCATTAACCTGCTAGTAGTCACTGCAAACGTTACGTTCCAGAATTTAACTGTTGGTGCCATCAATCATGTCGATCGGTCATCAGACCCGATCAGTGCACCTGGACATACGAACATCTCGTCTCCTTCGCTGCCGTTCGAGTTTAATCTGGACCCGTTGACAATTATCGAGATGATTTCTATTTCCGCGCAGGAACATAACGTAAATCTTGGTCCGTTGACGGAGCTTTTCCAGTTGGTCATCGACAACCCGACCTATCATCCGCCTGTTCGTCTATTCTCCTTCCATACTTTAGCTGTTGGATAATTATATTTGGCAGGTGAATACTTCTGTGGACACGAGCAATTCTGCATGTGTCAGGTGAATTGTGCCTTCAACCGATTTACAGAGAAGTGTACTAATGTATGGTTGCAGCGGGAACCAATTCGACGTCGATGACGCTATCCTAAACGCTTTAAAGGGTCTCCAAGTTAACCTGGCAGTTGATTCTTCAGTGAAACTAGACGACTGTGAGCATTATGTTCTGCAGAGATAGACAAAATATCCGAACTTCAATGCAGATGCCACTGAGCTCGCATTCATCCAAAAAGGGGTGACAGCCAATGCAAGTGCAACAAGTCAGTAGTCTATAGTGCGATTAAGAACAATTCCCACAGACCGATCGGACTGCGCTCTACCTTATCGGAGCTGTCGCTGCGCCTATCGCCCAGGATCTTGTTAATGGCGCCAATCTATCTTTCACGGAGGCCAACATCACGTATGGTAGAATATCTCTCTGTTGCGTAGGTACTCACTACAGGATAGGAACATCTCGAACGATGGCTTCAACTTGAGTCTGCGGGGAGCACTTACGAACATTGGACCCCTAGATGCTCTGATCGAATTCGTTGAACCATTGACGTGCGTATAGAGGAGCAAGTTTGTAGATCCCTGTAGCTGATGATAACAGCGTAACCTGGCAGGGTCAAGACATTGCAACTATCTCCCTTCCTCCGGGTAAGTAAAGTGCAGTTTTTGCTGACATGTGCGAAGCCTAAGATTATAAAGTTTGTGCTGCTGCCAACACTGGTGTTCCCGACTACCTTGCCTCGGGAAATCTAACTATTACTGATCAAGCTCAGTAAGCTCAGTATGGAACTATCAGAGATTGTGGACTGATTCCTGACTAGGTTCACCGCATATGCTACTTACTTGCTACACAACACAAACTTTGAGTGGACAATATCAACCTCGAAGTTGAGGTTAACGGCGTTGGGAACCATATTTGAGGGTGTCTCATTGAATAAGACTATCACATTGAAGGCGTTCAACAGCCTACCAGGAGTGACCATCTCAAATTTTCAACTACCATCTGATGATTCTGCTGGAGGGATCACGATCAGCACGGATTCTCTCATCCCCTCACCTGCTCGTGCGTGAAAGTCATTTCTGTTATTTCCATGATTCACATATGTGGGCACAGAACTTGGTATCGACCTCGGTACAGTCGGCTTCCAAGCGTACTTTGAGAATACCTTGATCGGACGTAAGGGTGGACTTCCGTCTGCTGTGGACACCGTTTTGACTAATCTCCCGCAGCACTGGCTGCCAGTGACTTGGTTCTCGCCCCTGAAGCACAGGTCACCACCCACCTGACAGGACGTATGGTCCCACAGACTGGTGATGCACTGACAGTAATTGGAAAACTATTCTCTGAATACCTTGCTGCGGACAACACCACATTGAGCGTGGTAGGCGATTCCGTACAACCCACAGGAACGAGCGCGCCCGTGACGTGGCTTAGCACGGCGTTCAAGACTTTGACACTCAATGTTACCTTACCTGGCCAGAAATTCGACGTGAGCTTCCTCTACTGACGCTCTTCTGACACATGCTGAGTTGTTTTATGTGAAGATCATCCAATCTATCGCACTCTCTGACCTGGCCATCACGATGGACAATCAAGATGAGGCGTTTGCGCCGTTGTCAGGTTCGAATAACACTGTGGCAGAGTACAAGAATCCTTTCGGGTTCTCTCTACAGGTCATACAGTCCGCTGTGGACATGACCCTTGGTTCTGGAGGTGTCGGGGCTGCTGAGGTACGTACGCCAGCGCACTCCTGAGGGGTTTTCGTGACTTGGATGAACAATACGCAGCTCAATTTACCTCTGTCGGACAACGTTGGCGGCGTCTCTACTGGGAATCTTGCACTACTTCCGATCAACTTCCACGATGTACCGCTACGATCACTTAATGACGCTGCCTTTGAGGCGATGTTTGCACAGGTCACTGACAAGGATTCTGCGACATTTGATCTGAGCGGGACGGCCAATGTTACAGCCAAGACAGCAATTGGTGATGTTCCCATTTCTGGTATTCCATTTTCCGTTACGTCGAGTATCAAGGGTACGTCATGTGGTACTATTGCGGATGTGCCGGTCATAGGAACTAACGGTGATGCTTCTACATCAGGCATCAATGCATTTGGGGGGATAGCTGCTATTCACAACGTATCTATCAGTGGCAGCGGTGGAAATGGTGGGGAGCAGTACATCATCTCGCCGCTTACGTCGATCTTGCAGAATCCGTCCAATGTAACGTTGTCTACTGTCGACATCGCACTACCAGTGTACTACGAGGACGTGATGATAGGGCGTGCTGCGTTCAGTGTAAGTTGAAATTTTTTTTGTCATACTATGCTCAAGTGTCAGCCGATTTCACGTAGCCCTTCGATTTAGTTCCGGGCGAGAATTCGATCAAGGGAGAGTTCCAATACGAGCCTGCTGATGTGAATGACACGGTCGCACAGAGCTTCTTGACGAGCTTTGTGCAAAGTGGAGATGTCCTGGCACTGACCGTCAAAGGCGATGCTGCAAGCTCTCCGTTTACGTCTCTTCAACCGGCGCTGGAAGGCGTAACTCTCTCAACGAGTGTCACGGGTACGTATGACGGGAGCATGGGACGCATCCTACGCTGATCTCCAAGCCAGGATTGGATGTACCTCCTATTATCACTCACGTATACGCCACAATTTCTCTGGAAACTCTAGTGACCAATGAGATAGAAGCCAGCTTTGATGTGAGTTATAGACATGGTGCTACCGCTTTTTCGAAGCGCTGATTTTTGGTAGATCTACAATCCTCTTGACGCTGATATGGTTATCGAGTTCGTACAAGCGGATGGCATAGTCGACGGCGAAATATACGCTCACTTCGACCAAGCATTCAGTAACTACGTCATTCCCCCAGGTCAGACTGTGAATAGCGGGACCTTTGGGCATGTGAAGCTCGTCAAAGGTGCACTGGAATCACTACAGATCATCCCCCTCGGCTATTTGGACATCCAGACGGCTGATACGGTCAGGTACGTAGTGTATATGTGTGGCGAACTCCGTTGGCTTAGTGCCTAATTCATATAGGGTTGGTATCAACGGTTACCAAATCCCGTGGTTGCATATCAACCAGAACCATGTTGCGACGACATACAATTTCGATCTTCTTTCGCTCGGAGACCTGATGTCGGCTGCACAATCGATGACGGCATCGCACATAAGCTCCACTTTACACACGTCTGTGCCAACATCTGGCGTGGGAGTAGTAACGAGTGCCTTGGATGCACTGTCGAGCAAGTCCTCCATTCTTCCGACAGTAGTACCGACCACTGCAGTGAGTATCGCGATGCGAACGCTTATAGTGTGGATGTCAACTTACCCATACACCATAGCAGATTGCAGTGCCCACTAGCGTGCTTGCTAGTCTACCAGTGGTCTAAATAATTATATTCATGAAATTCGTTGTATATATAGGTAGATCCCCAAATTTCCTATTCATCGTTTGAATTCTTCACCATCCTTCGCACTTGGGTATCCTATATGGTTATACATTGACTTATTGTTCAATTATTTTCCTCCCCATAGTCGGGTGATATGTACATTTAGCCGCGTTGTGCACTCTTTTTTATTTCATTCAGTAGTCATCTGTAAGAGGGTGGTTCGCTGAGGATAATCTCGGGGGGCACAGGACCCGAGACACGGGTCAGCTGGCAACCGGCTAGACTTCACCAAGATCCGGGGGCCTGGTTAAGGTTCCAAGACTTTAAAGGATTTTTTCAACGAGATCCGACCCCTTTGAAGGGCGACCGGGAGCTTGCTAGCTGGCTGCATCAACGGAAGGGGATGTCAGTGACAGGTGTCTGGACGTTCAGGGCAGCCCGACACAGGACGACCCGCACCGCCTGATCACGACCCCACACCAACGCCAAGTGACCGCGGACAATAAGGCAGCGAGGAACGACCAAAGCCGAGAGTTATTGGCCGGGGTGAACCGGGAGAGGACT